>CM069551.1:8707500-8710000 GCA_035773235.1 Eospalax fontanierii
TAACCCAAACCTAACCCTTATCGTAATCCTATCCCTAACCCTAACCCTGACCCTAAACCTAACCCCAACCCTAACCCTAACCCTAACCCTAAACGAAACCCAAACCCTACCGCAAATCTATCCCTAAACCTAACCCTAACACTAATCCTAACCCTAACACTCACCGAAACCCCAACACTAACCCTAACACTGAACCTAACCCTAACTCTAACCCTAACCCTAACCCTAACCCTAATCCTAACCCTAACCCTAACAATAACAGTAACCCTGACCCTAACACAAACACTAACCCTAACACAAACCCAAACCCTAACCCAAAACCTAACCCTCATCCTAACCCAAACCCGAACCCTAACCCTAACCCTAAACCAAACCCAAACCCTAACCCAAAGCTAACCCTAAACCTAACCCTAACACTAATCCTAACCCTAACACTAACCCGAACACAAACCCTAACCCTAACCCTAACCCTAACCCTAACCCTAACCGTAACCATAACCCAAACCCTAACAATAAACCTAACGGAAACCCGAACTCTAACACTAACCCTAAATCTAAACCTATCCCAAACCCTAACCCTAAACCTTACCCTAACCCTAACCGTAACCCTAACCCAAACCCTAACCCTAAACCTAAGTCTAAACTTAACACTAAACCAAACCCAAACCCTCATCCTAACCCTAACCCTAACCCTAACCCTAACCCTAACCCTAACAGTAACCCTTACCCTAATCTTAACCCTAATCCTAACGCAAACCCTAACCCTAACCCTAACCCTACCCCAAACCCTAACCCTAACCCAAACCCTAATCCTAACCCTAAACCTAAATCTAACCCTAACCCTAACCCTCACACTAATCCAAACCCTAAACCTAACCCTAACTCAAACCCTAACCCTAACCCTAAACCTAACCCTAACCCTAACCCAAACCCAAATACTAACCCTAACCCTAACCCTAACCCTAACCCTAACCCAAACCCTTACCCTAAACCTAACCCTAACGCTTACCCAAACCCTAACGCTAAACCTAACCCTAAACCAAACCCAAACCCTAACCCAAAGCTAACCCTAAACCTAAACCTAACACTAATCCTAACCCTAACACTAACCCGAACACAAACCCTAACCCTAACCCTAACACTAACCCTAACCATAACCCTAACCCAAATCCTAACAGTAAACCTAAGGGAAACCCGAACCCTAACACTAAACCTAACTCTAAACCTATCCCAAACACTAACCCTAAACCTTACCCTAACCCTAACCGTAACCCTAACCCAAACCCTAACCCTAAACCTAACTCTAAACTTAACACTAACCCAAACCCAAACCCTCATCCTAAACCTAACCCTAACCCTAACCCTAACCCTAAGAGTAACCCTTACCTTTATCTTAACCCTAATCCTAACGCAAACCCTAACCCTAACCCTAACCCTACCCCAAACCCAAACCCTAACCGAAACCCTAATCCTAACCCGAAACCTAACCCTAACCCTAACCCTAACACTAATCCAAACCCTAACCCTAACCCTAACTCAAACCATAACCCTAACCCTAAACCTAACCCTAACCCAAACCCAAATACTAACCCTAACCCTAACCCTAAACCTTACCCTAACCCTAACCCTAACCCAAACCCTTACCCTAAACATAACCCTAACACTAACAGTAACCCTAACCCTAATCTTAACCCTAACCCTAACGAAAACCCTAACCATAACCCTAACCGTAATCCTAATCCTAACCCTAACCCAAACCCTATCCCTAACCCTAACCCTAAACCTAACCCTAACCCTAAGCCAAAACCTAATACTAACCCTAAACCTAACCCTAACCCAAAACCTAAACCTAACCCTAACCCTAACCCTAACACTAATCCAAACCCTAACCCTAACCCACACCAAGACAGTAAACCTAATCCTAACCCTAAACCTTACGCAATCCCTAAACTTAAACCTAACCCTAACCCTAACCCAAACCCTAACCCTAACCCTAACCCTAACCCTACCCCAAACCCTAACCCTAACCCTATCCCAAACCCTAACCCTAACCCTAACGCTAACCCAAACCTAACCCAAATCGTAATGCTATCCCTAACTCTAACCCTAACCCAAACCGTAACCCTAACACTAACCCTAACCATAACCCAAACCCTAAACCAAACCCAAACCCTAACCCAAAGATAACCCTAAACCTAACGCAAACTCTAAACATAACCATAACCCTTATCCTAATCCTAACCCTAACCCTAACCCTAACCCTAACCCTAACCCTAACCCAAAAAATAAACCTAATCCTAACCCTAAACCTAACACTAATCCAAACCCTGACCATAACCCACACCCAGACAGTAAACCTAATCCTAACTCTAAACCTTACCCAAACCCTAAAATTAACCCTAACCCTAACCCTAACCCTAAGCCAAACCCTTACCCTAAACCTAACCCTAACCCTAACCCTAAACGAAACCCTAACCCTAAACCTAACCCTAAACTTAAC
>CM069551.1:8715000-8720000 GCA_035773235.1 Eospalax fontanierii
CCTATCCCTAACCCTAACCCTAACCCTAAACCTAACCCTAATCCTAAGCCTAACCCTAAACCTAAACCAAACGCAAACCCTAACCCAAAGCTAACCCTAAACCTAACCCTAACACTAATCCTAACCCTAACACTAACCCGAACTCAAACCCTAACCCTAAACCTAACACTAAACTTAACCGTAACCCTAACCCAAACCCTAACCCTAAACCTAACCCTAACCCTAACCGAAACCCTAACCCTAACCATAACACTGTACCTAACACTAACCCTAACCCTAACCCTAACCCTAACCCTAACACAAACACTAACCCTAACCCAAACCCAAACTCTAACCCTAAACCTAACCCTCATCCTAAGCCAAACCCTAACCATAACCCAAACCCTAAACCAAACCCAAACCCTAACCCAAAGATAACCCTAAACCTAACGCAAACTCTAAACATAACCATAACCCTTATCCTAATCCTAACCCTAACCCTAACCCTAACCCTAACCCTAACCCAAAACCTAAACCTAATCCTAACCCTAAACCTAACACTAATCCAAACCCTGACCATAACCCACACCCAAACAGTAAACCTAATCCTAACTCTAAACCTTACCCAAACCCTAAAATTAACCCTAACCCTAACCCTAACCCTAACCCTAAGCCAAACCCTTACCCTAAACCTAACCCTAACCCTAACCCTAAACGAAACCCTAACCCTAAACCTAACCCTAAACTTAACACTAACCAAAACCCAAACCCCTACCTAAACCTAACCCTAACACTAACCCAAACCCTAACACTAACCCTAACTCTAATCTTAACCCTAACCCTAACCCTAACCGTAACCCTAACCCAAACCCTAACCCTAAACCTAACCCTAACCCTAACCGAAACCCCAACCCTAACCCTAACACTAACCCTAACCCTAACCCTAACCCTAACCCTAACCCTAACACAAACACTAACCTTAACCCAAACCCAAACCCTAACCCTAAACCTAACCCTCATCCTAACACTATCCCTAACCCTAACCCTAACCCTACCCCAAACCATAACCCTAACCCAAACCTAATCCTAAGTCTAAACCTAACCGTAACCCTAACCCAAAATCAAACCCTAACCCTAATCCTAACACTAACCGTAACACAAACCCTAACCCTGAACCTAACCCTAACCCTAACCCGAAAAAAGCCTTACCCTAACCATAACCCTAACCCATACCGTAACCCTAAGCCTAACCCTAACCCTAACCCTAACCCAAACCTAACCCTTATCGTAATCCTATCCCTAACCCTAACCCTAACCCTAAACCTAACCCCAACCCTAACCCTAACCCTAACCCTAAACGAAACCCAAACCCTACCGCAAATCTATGCCTAAACCTAACCCTAACACTAATCCTAACCCTAACACTCACCGAAACCCCAACCCTAACCCTAACACTGAACCTAACCCTAACTCTAACCCTAACCTTAACCCTAACCCTAATCCTAACCCTAACCCTAACAATAACCGTAACCCTGACCCTAACACAAACACTAACCCTAACCCAAACCCAAACCCTAACCCAAAACCTAACCCTCATCCTAACCCAAACCCGAACCCGAACCCTAACCCTAAATCAAACCCAAACCCTAACCCAAAGCTAACCCTAAACCTAACCCTAACACTAATCCTAACCCTAACACTAACCCGAACACAAACCCTAACCCTAACCCTAACCCTAACCCTAACCGTAACCATAACCCAAACCCTAACAATAAACCTAACGGAAACCCGAACCCTAACACTAACCCTAAATCTAAACCTATCCCAAACCCTAACCCTAAACCTTACCCTAACCCTAACCGTTACCCTAACCCAAACCCTAACCCTAAACCTAAGTCTAAACTTAACACTAAACCAAACCCAAACCCTCATCCTAAACCTAACCTTAACCCTAACCCTAACCCTAACCCTAACAGTAACCCTTACCCTAATCTTAACCCTAATCCTAACGCAAACCCAAACCCTAACCCTAACCCTAACCCTAACCCTAACCCTAACCCTAACCCTAACCCTAACCCAAACCCTAACCCTAACCTAAACCTAACCCTAACCCTAACCCTAACCCAAACCCTCATCCTAACTCTAAACCTAACCCAAACCCTCATCCTAACCCTAACCCTAACACAAACCCTAACCCTAACCTAAACCTAACCCTAACCCTAACCCTAACCCTAACCCTAACCCTAACCCTAACCCTAACCCTAACAGTAACCCTTACCCTAATCTTAACCCTAATCATAACGGAAACCCTAACCCTAACCCTAACCCTACCCCAAACCCTAACCCTAACCCAAACCCTAATCCTAACCCTACACCTAACCCTAACCCTAACACTAATCCAAACCCTAACCCTAACCCTAACTCAAACCCTAACCCTAACCCTAACCCTAACCCTAACCCTAACCCTAAACCTAACCCTAACCCTAACCCTAACCCAAACCCTTACCCTAAACATAACCCTAACACTAACCCAAACCCTAACACTAACAGTAACCCTAACCCTAACGCAAACCCTAACCATAACCCTAACCGTAATCCTAATCCTAACCCTAACCCAAACCCTATCCCTAACCCTAACCCTAAACCTAACCCTAACCCTAAGCCAAAACCTAATACTAACCCTAAACCTAACCCTAACCCAAAACCTAAACCTAACCCTAACCCTAACCCTAACACTAATCCAAACCCTAACCCTAACCCACACCAAGACAGTAAACCTAATCCTAACCCTAAACCTTACGCAATCCCTAAACTTAAACCTAACCCTAACCCTAACCCTAACCCAAACCCTAACCCTAACCCTAACCTTATCCTACCCCAAACCCTAACCATAACCCTAACCCAAACCCTAACCCTAACCCTAACGCTAACCCAAACCTAACCCAAATCGTAATGCTATCCCTAACTCTAACCCTAACCCAAACCGTAACCCTAACACTAACCCTAACCGTAACTCTAACCCAAACCCTAACCTTAATCGTAATCCTATCCCTAACCCTAACCCTAACCCTAAACCTAACCCTAATCCTAAGCCTAACCCTAAACCTAAACCAAACGCAAACCCTAACCCAAAGCTAACCCTAAACCTAACCCTAACACTAATCCTAACCCTAACACTAACCCGAACTCAAACCCTAACCCTAAACCTAACACTAAACTTAACCGTAACCCTAACCCAAACCCTAACCCTAAACCCAACCCTAACCCTAACCGAAACCCTAACCCTAACCCTAACACTGAACCTAACACTAACCCTAACCCTAACCCTAACCCTAACCCTAACACAAACACTAACCCTAACCCAAACCCAAACTCTAACCCTAAACCTAACCCTCATCCTAAGCCAAACCCTAACCATAACCCAAACCCTAAACCAAACCCAAACTCTAACCCAAAGATAACCCTAAACCTAACGCAAACTCTAAACATAACCATAACCCTTATCCTAATCCTAACCCTAACCCTAACCCTAACCCTAACCCTAACCCAAAACCTAAACCTAATCCTAACCCTAAACCTAACACTAATCCAAACCCTGACCATAACCCACACCCAAACAGTAAACCTAATCCTAACTCTAAACCTTACCCAAACCCTAAAATTAACCCTAACCCTAACCCTAACCCTAACCCTAAGCCAAACCCTTACCCTAAACCTAACCCTAACCCTAACCCTAAACGAAACCCTAACCCTAAACCTAACCCTAAACTTAACACTAACCAAAACCCAAACCCTTACCTAAACCTAACCCTAACACTAACCCAAACCCTAACACTAACCCTAACTCTAATCTTAACCCTAACCCTAACCCTAACCGTAACCCTAACCCAAACCCTAACCCTAAACCTAACCCTAACCCTAACCGAAACCCCAACCCTAACCCTAACACTAACCCTAACCCTAACCCTAACCCTAACCCTAACCCTAACACAAACACTAACCTTAACCCAAACCCAAACCCTAACCCTAAACCTAACCCTCATCCTAACACTAACCCTAACCCTAACCCTAACCCTACCCCAAACCATAACCCTAACCCAAACCTAATCCTAAGTCTAAACCTAACCGTAACCCTAACCCAAAATCAAACCCTAACCCTAATCCTAACACTAACCGTAACACAAACCCTAACCCTGAACCTAACCCTAACCCTAACCCTAAAAAAGCCTTACCCTAACCATAACCCTAACCCAAACCCTAAGCCTAACGCTAACCCTAACCCTAACCCAAACCTACCCCTTATCGTAATCCTATCCCTAACCCTAACCCTAACCCTAAACCTAACCCCAACCCTAACCCTAACCCTAACCCTAAACGAAACCCAAACCCTACCGCAAATCTATCCCTAAACCTAACCCTAACACTAATCCTAACCCTAACACTCACCGAAACCCCAACCCTAACCCTAACACTGAACCTAACCCTAACTCTAACCCTAACCTTAACCCTAACCCTAATCCTAACCCTAACCCTAACAATAACCGTAACCCTGACCCTAACACAAACACTAACCCTAACCCAAACCCAAACCCTAACCCAAAACCTAACCCTCATCCTAACCCAAACCCGAACCCGAACCCTAACCCTAAATCAAACCCAAACCCTAACCCAAAGCTAACCCTAAACCTAACCCTAACACTAATCCTAACCCTAACACTAACCCTAACCCAAACCCTAACCCTAACCCTAACCCTAACCCTAACCGTAACCATAACCCAAACCCTAACAATAAACCTAACGGAAACCCGAACCCTAACACTAACCCTAAATCTAAACCTATCCCAAACCCTAACCCTAAACCTTACCCTAACCCTAACCGTTACCCTAACCCAAACCCTAACCCTAAACCTAAGTCTAAACTTAACACTAAACCAAACCCAAACCCTCATCCTAAACCTAACCTTAAGCCTCACCCTAACCCTAACCCTAACAGTAACCCTTAGCCTAATCTTAAGCCTAAT
>CM069551.1:8722500-8727500 GCA_035773235.1 Eospalax fontanierii
ACCCCAAACCCTAACCCTAACCCTAACCCTAACCCTAACCCTAACCCTAACCATAACCCAAACCCTAACTCTCACCTAAACCTAACCCTAACCCTAACCCTAACCCAAACCCTCATCCTAACTCTAAACCTAACCCAAACCCTCATCCTAACCCTAACCCTAACACAAAACTTAACCCTAACCCTAAATCTAACCCTAACCCTAACCCAAACGCAAACCCTCACCCTAACACTAACCCTACCCCAAACCCTAACCCTAACCCTAACCCTAACCCTAACCCTAACCCTAACCCTAACCCAAACCCTAACCCTAACCTAAACCTAACCCTAACCCTAACCCTAACCCAAACCCTCATCCTAACTCTAAACCTAACCCAAACCCTCATCCTAACCCTAACCCTAACCCAAACCCTAACCCTAACCTAAACCTAACCCTAACCCTAACCCTAACCCTAACCCTAACCCTAACCCTAACCCTAACCCTAACCCTAACAGTAACCCTTACCCTAATCTTAACCCGAATCGTAACGGAAACCCTAACCCTAACCCTAACCCTACCCCAAACCCTAACCCTAACCCAAACCCTAATCCTAACCCTACACCTAACCCTAACCCTAACCCTAACACTAATCCAAACCCTAACCCTAACCCTAACCCTAACCCTAACCCTAACCCTAACGCAAACCCTAACCATAACCCTAACCGTAATCCTAATCCTAACCCTAACCCAAACCCTATCCCTAAACCTAACCCTAAACCTAACCCTAACCCTAAGCCAAAACCTAATACTAACCCTAAACCTAACCCTAACCCAAAACCTAAACCTAACCCTAACCCTAACCCTAACACTAATCCAAACCCTAACCCTAACCCACACCAAGAAAGTAAACCTAATCCTAACCCTAAACCTTACGCAATCCCTAAACTTAAACCTAACCCTAACCCTAACCCAAACCCTAACCCTAAACCTAACCCTAACCCTACCCCAAACCCTACCCCTAACCCTAACCCAAACCCTAACCCTAACCCTAACGCTAACCCAAACCTAACCCAAATCGTAATGCTATCCCTAACTCTAACCCTAACCCAAACCGTAACCCTAACACTAACCCTAACCGTAACCCTAACCCAAACCCTAACCCCAACCGTCATCCTCTCCCTCACCCTCACCCTACCCCCAAACCTAACCCTACTCATAACCCTAACCCTAAACCTAAACCAAACGCAAACCCTAACCCAACGCTAACCCTAAACCTAACCCTAACACTAATCCTAACCCTAACACTAACCCGAACTCAAACCCTAACCCTAAACCTAACACTAAACTTAACCGTAACCCTAACCCAAACCCTAAACCTAAACCTAACCCTAACCCTAACCGAAACCCTAACCCTAACCCTAACACTGAACCTAACACTAACCCTAACCCTAACCCTAACCCTAACACAAACACTAACCCTAACCCAAACCCAAACCCTAACCCTAAACCTAACCCTCATCCTAAGCCAAACCCTAACCATAACCCAAACCCTAAACCAAACCCAAACCCTAACCCAAAGCTAACCCTAAACCTAACGCAAACTCTAAACATAACCCTAACCCTTATCCTAATCCTAACCCTAACCCTAACCCTAACCCTAACCCTAACCCAAAACCTAAACCTAATCCTAACCCTAAAGCTAACACTAATCCAAACCCTGACCATAACCCACACCCAGACAGTAAACCTAATCCTAACTCTAAACCTTACCCAAACCCTAAAATTAACCCTAACCCTAACCCTAACCCTAACCCTAATCCTAACCCTAACCCTAACCCTAACCCAAACCCAAATACTAACCGTAACCCTAACCCTAACCCTAACCCTAAACCTAACCCAAACCCTTACCCTAAACCTAACCCTAACACTAACCCAAACCCTAACACTAACCCTAACTCTAATCTTAACCCTAACCCTAACCCAAACCGTAACCATAACCCTAACCCTAACCCTAACCCTAACCCTAACCCTAACCCTAATGCTAACCCTACCACAAAACCTAAACCTAACCCTAACCCAAACCATAACCCTAACCCTAACCCTAAGCCAAACCTTAACCCTAAAACTAACCCTACCCTAACCCTAAATCTAACCCTAACCCTAACCCTAACCCAAACCAAACCATAACACTAACCCAAAACCAAACTCTAACCCTAAACCTAATCCTAACACTAAACCTTACCCAAACCCTAAACCTAACCCTAACCCTAACCCAAACCCTAATCCTAACTCTAAACCTAACCCTAACCCTAAACCAAACCCAAACCCTAACCCTAACCCTAACACTAACCCTAACACAAACCCTAACTGTGAACCTAACCCTAACCCTAACCCTAAAAAAACCTTACCCTAACCCTAACCCTAACCCAAACCCTAACCCTAATCGTAATCCTATCCCTAACACTAACCCTAACCCTAACATTAACACTAACCCAAACCCTAACCCTAACCCTAACACTAACCCTAACCCTAACCCAAACCATAACCCTAACCCTAACCCTAAACCTAACCCTAACACAAAGCCCAAACTTCACCCTAACCCTAATCCTAACCCTAACCCTAAATCAAAACTTACCCTAAACATAACCCTTACCCAAACCGTAACCCGTAACCCTAACCCTAACCCTAACCGTAACCCTAACCCAAAACCTAAGTCTTAACCTAACCCAAACCGTAACACTAACCCTAACCTTAACTCTACCCCTAATCCAAACCCAAACCCTTACACTCACACTAACCCTAAACCTAACCCTAACCCTAACCCAAGTGCTAACCCTAACCGAAACCCTAAATCTAACCTAAACCCTAAACCTAACCCTAACCCTAACAGAAACCCTAACCCTAACCCTAACCCTCACCCAAACCCTAACATTAACACTAATCCTAACACAAAACCTAATCCTAACCCTATCCATAACCCCTAACCCCTAACCCCGAACACTAACCCTAAATCTAAACCAAAGCCTAACGTTAATCCTAACCCTAGCCCTAACCCTAACCCAAACCCAAACCCTAACCCTAACCCTAACCCTACCCCAAACCCTAACCCTAACCCTAACCCAAACCCTAACCCTAACCCTGACCCTAAGCCAAACCTTAACCCTAACACTAACCCTAACCCTATCCCTAACCCTAACCCTAACCCTAACCCAAAACAAACACTAACACTAACCCAAACCCAAACCCTAACCCTAACCCTAACACTAAACCTAACACAAACCCTAACCCTGAACCTAACCCTAACCCTAGCCCTAAAAAAACCTTACCCTAAACCTAACCCTAACGCAAACCCTAACCCTTATCGTAATCCTATCCCTAACCCTAACCCTAACCCTAACCCTAACATTAACCCTAACCCTAACGCAAACCATAACCCTAACCCTAACCTTAAACCTAACCCTAACACAAAGCCAAAACCTCACCCTAAACCTAACCGAAACCCTAACCCTAAACCTAACCTTACCCTAACCATAACCCTTACCCAAACCGTAAACCTAAACCTAACCCTAACCCTAACCGTAACCCTAACCCTAACCCTAACACTAACCCTAACACAATCCCTAACCCTGAACCTTACCCTAAACCTAAAAAAACCTTACCCTAACGGTAACCCTAACCCAAACCCTAACCCTAATCGTAATCCTATCCCTAACCCTGATCCTAACTCTAAACCAAACCCTAACCCTAACCCTAACCCTAACACTAACCGTAACACAAACCCTAACCCTGAACCTAACCCTAACCCTAACCCTAAGAAAGCCTTATCCTAACCCTAACCCATACCGTAACCCTAAGCCTAACCCTAACCCTAACCCTAACCCAAACCTAACCCAAATCGTAATGCTATTCCTAACTCTAACCCTAACCCAAACCGTAACCCTAACACTAACCCTAACCCTAACCTTAACCCAAACCCTAACCCTAATCGTAATCCTATCCCTAACCCTAATACTGAACCTAACCCTAACCCTAAACCTAACCCTAACCCTAACACTAATCCGAACTCTAACCCTAACCCTAAACCTAACACTAAACTTAACCGTAACCCTAACCCAAACCCTACACCTAAACCTAACCCTAACCCTAACCGAAACCCTAAACCTAACCCTAACCCTAACCCTAACCCTAACCCAAAACAAACACTAACACTAACCCAAACCCAAACCCTAACCCTAACCCTAACACTAACCCTAACACAAACCCTAACACTGAACCTAACCCTAACCCTAACCCTAAAAAAACCTTACCCTAAACCTAACCCTAACCCAAACCCTAACCCTAATCGTAATCCTATCCCTAAACCTAACCCTAACCCTAACACTAATCCTAACCGAAACCGCAACCCTAACACTAACATTAACCCCAACCCTAACCGTAACGCAAAACATAACCCTAACCCTAACCCTAAACCTAACCCTAACACAAAGCCAAAACCTCACCCTAAACCTAACCCAAACCCTAACCCTAAAGCAAACCTTACCCTAACCATAACCCTTACCCAAACCGTAAACCTAACCCTAACCCTAACGCTAACCGTAACACTAACCCTAACCCTAACACTAACCCTAACAAAATCCCTAACCCTGAACCTTACCCTAACCCTAAAAAAACCTTACTCTAACGGTAACCCTAACCCAAACCCTTACCCTAATCGTAATCCTATCCCTAACCCTAACCCTAACCCTAAACCTAACCCTAACCCTAACCCTAACCCAAACCCTAACCCTAACAATAACCCTAACCCTAACCTTAACCCAAACCATAACCCTAACCATAACCCTAACCCTACCCCAAACCCTAACCCTAACCCTAACCCTAAACCTAACCCTAATCCTAAGCCTAACCCTAAACATAAACCAAACGCAAACCCTAACCCAAAGCTAATCCTAAACCTAACCCTAACACTAATCCTAAACCTAACACTAACCCGAACTCAAACCCTAACCCTAAACCTAACACTA
>CM069551.1:8745000-8760000 GCA_035773235.1 Eospalax fontanierii
CTAAACCAAACCCTAACCCTAAACCTAACCCTAAACTTAACACTAACCAATACCAAACCCTTACCTAAACCTAACCCTAACACTAACCCGAACCCTAACACTAACCCTAACTCTAATCTTTACCCTAACCCTAACCCAAACCCTAACCCTAACCCTTACCCTAACCCTAAACCTAAACCTAACCCTAACCCTAACCCTAAAACTAATCCAAACTCTAACCCTAACACTAACCCGAACCCTAAACCTAACACTAACCCTAACACAAACCCTAACCCTAACCCTAACCCTAACCCTAACCCAAACCCTAACCATAACCCTAAACCTAATCCTAACTCTAACCCTAACCCAAAGCCTAACCCTAACCCTAACCCTAAACCTAAACGTAACCCTAACCCTAACACTAATCCAAACTCTAACCCTAACACTAACGCTAACCCTAAACCTAACACTAACCCTAACACAAACCTTAAACCTAACCCTAAATCTAAGCCTAACCCTAACCCAAACGCAAACCCTAACCCTAACCCTAACCCTACCCCAAACCCTAACCCTAACCCTAACACTAACCCTAACCCTAACCCAAACCCTAACTCTAACCTAACCCTAACCCTAACCCTAACCCTAACCCTAAACCTAACCCTAACCCTAACCCACACCCTAACCCTAACCCTAACCCTAACCCAAACCCTCATCCTAACTCTAAACCTAACCCAAACCCTCATCCTAACCCTAACCCTAACCCAAACCCTAACCCTAACCTAAACCTAACTCTAACCCTAACCCTAACCCTAACCCTAACCCTAACATTAACCCTAACCCAAACCCTAACCCTAACCCTAACACTAAACCTAACCGTAACCCAAACCCAAACCCTAACCCTGAACCTCACACTCACCCTAACCCAAAAACTAACTCTAAACCTAAGCCTAAACCTAACCCTAGACCTAACCCTAACCCTAACCCAAACCGTAACCCTCACCCTAACCATAACACTAACCCTAACCGAAACCAAAACCTAACCGTAATCTTAACCCTAACCATAACCCTAACCCTAACCCTAACCCTAACCCTAACCCTAAACCAAATCCTAAACCTAACCCTAACCCTAAACTTTACACTAACCCAAACCCAAACTCTTACCTAAACCTAACCCTAACACTAACCCAAACCCTAACACTAACCCTAACTCTAATCTTTACCCTAACCCTAACCCAAACCCTAACCATAACCCTAACCCTAATCCTAACTCTAACCCTAACCCAAACCCTAACCCTAACCCTAACCCTAAACCTAAACCTAACCCTAACCCTAACACTAATCCAAACTCTAACCCTAACACTAACCCTAACCCTAACCTAACACTAACCCTAACTCAAACCCTAACCCTAACCCTAACTCTAACCCTAACCCTAACCCAAACGCAAACCGTAAACCTAACCCTAACCCTACCCCAAACCCTAACCCTAACCCTAACCCTAACCCTAACCCTAACCCTAACCCAAATCCTAACCCTAACCCAAAACCTAAACCTAACCCTAACCCTAACCCTAACCCAAACCCTCATCCTAACTCTAAACATAACCCTAACCCTAACCCTAACCCAAACCCTAACCCTAACACTAATCCTAACCCTAACCATAACCCTAAATCTAACCCTAACCCTAACCCTAACACAAAACCTAACGTTACCCAAACCCAAACCCTAACCCTAAACCTCACACTCACCCTAACCCAAACCCTAACTCTAACCCTAAGCCTAAACCTAACCCTAAACCTAACCCTAACCCTAACTCTAACAAAAAACCGTAACCCTCACCCTAACCCTAACACTAACCCTAACCTAAACCAAAACCTAACCCTAATCTTAACCCTAACCATAACCCTAACCCTAACCCTAACCCAAAACCAGACATTAAACCTAAACCTAACCCTAAACCTTACCCAAACCCTAAACTTAACCCTAACACTAACTCTAAAGCTAAACCTAACAAAAACTCTAACCCTAAACATAAGTCTAACCCTAACACTAACCCAAAACCTAACCCTAACCCTAACTCTAAACTTAACACAAACCCAAACCCAAACGCTCACCCTAAACCTAACCCTAAACCCTAACACTAACCCTAACCCTAACCCTAACCCTAACTGTAACCCTAACCCAAACCCAAATACTAACCCTAACCCTAACCCTAACCCTAACCCTAACCCTAACCCTAACCCACATCCTTACCCTAAATCTAACCCTAACACTAACCCAAACCCTAACACTAACCCTACCTCTAATCTTAACCCTAACCCTAAACAAAACCGTAACCATAACCCTAACCCTAAACCTAACCCTAACCCTAATCCTAACCCTAACCCTAACCCTGTACCTAACCCTTACCCTAAAAAAACCTTACCCTAACCGTAACCCTAACCCAAACCCTAACCCTAATCGTAATCCTATCCCTAACCCTAACCCTAACCCTAAACCTAACCCTAACCCTAACACTAAACAAACCCTAACCCTAACGCTAACCCTAACCCTAACCCTAACCCAAACCTTAACCCTAACCCTAACCCAAACCCTAACCCTAATCCAAACCCTAATCCTAACTCTAAACCAAACCCTAACCCTAACCCTAACCCTAACACTGACCGTAACACAAACCCTAACCCTGTACCTTACCCTAACCCTAACCCTAAGAAAGCCTTACCCTAACCCTAAACCATACCGTAACCCTAAGCCTAACCCTAACCCTAACCCTAACCCAAACATAACCCAAATCGTAATGCTATCCCTAACTCTAACCCTAACCGAAACCGTAACCCTAACACTAACCCTAACCCTAACCCTAACCCAAACCCTAACCCTAATCGTAATCCTATCCCTAACCCTAACCCTAACCCTAACCCTAATCCTAAGCCTAACCCTAAACCTAAACCAAACGCAAACCCTAACCCAAAGCCAACCCTAAACCTAACCCTAACACTAATCCTAACCCTAACACTAACCCGAACTCAAACCCTAACCCTAAACCTAACACTAACCCTAACCGTAACCCAAACCCAAACCCTAACCCTGAACCTCAAACTCACCCTAACCCAAAAACTAACTCTAACCCTAAGCCTAAACCTAACCCTAGACCTAACCCTAACCCTAACCCAAACCGTAACCCTCACCCTAACCATAACACTAACCCTAACCGAAACCAAAACCTAACCCTAATCTTAACCCTAACCATAACCCTAACCCTAACCCTAACCCTAACCCTAACCCTAAACCAAATCCTAAACCTAACCCTAACCCTAAACTTTACACTAACCCAAACCCAAACTCTTACCTAAACCTAACCCTAACACTAACCCAAACCCTAACACTAACCCTAACTCTAATCTTTACCCTAACCCTAACCCAAACCCTAACCATAACCCTAACCCTAATCCTAACTCTAACCCTAACCCAAACCCTAACCCTAACCCTAACCCTAAACCTAAACCTAACCCTAACCCTAACACTAATCCAAACTCTAACACTAACACTAACCGTAACCCTAACCTAACACTAACCCTAACTCAAACCCTAACCCTAACCCTAACTCTAACCCTAACCCTAACCCAAACGCAAACCCTAACCCTAACCCTAACCCTACCCCAAACCCTAACCCTAACCCTAACCCTAACCCTAACCCAAACCCTAACCCTAACCCAAAACCTAAACCTAACCCTAACCCTAACCCTAACCCAAACCCTCATCCTAACTCTAAACCTAACCCTAACCCTAACCCTAACCCAAACCCTAACCCTAACACTAATCCTAACCCTAACCATAACCCTAAATCTAACCCTAACCCTAACCCTAACACAAAACCTAACGTTACCCAAACCCAAACCCTAACCCTAAACCTCACACTCACCCTAACCCAAACCCTAACTCTAACCCTAAGCCTAAACCTAACCCTAAACCTAACCCTAACCCTAACCCTAACAAAAAACCGTAACCCTCACCCTAACCATAACACTAACCCTAACCGAAACCAAAACCTAACCCTAATCTTAACCCTAACCATAACCCTAACCCTAACCCTAACCCTAACCCTAACCCTAAACCAAATCCTAAACCTAACCCTAACCCTAAACTTTACACTAACCCAAACCCAAACTCTTACCTAAACCTAACCCTAACACTAACCCAAACCCTAACACTAACCCTAACTCTAATCTTTACCCTAACCCTAACCCAAACCCTAACCATAACCCTAACCCTAATCCTAACTCTAACCCTAACCCAAACCCTAACCCTAACCCTAACCCTAAACCTAAACCTAACCCTAACCCTAACACTAATCCAAACTCTAACACTAACACTAACCGTAACCCTAACCTAACACTAACCCTAACTCAAACCCTAACCCTAACCCTAACTCTAACCCTAACCCTAACCCAAACGCAAACCCTAACCCTAACCCTAACCCTACCCCAAACCCTAACCCTAACCCTAACCCTAACCCTAACCCAAACCCTAACCCTAACCCAAAACCTAAACCTAACCCTACCCCTAACCCTAACCCAAACCCTCATCCTAACTCTAAACCTAACCCTAACCCTAACCCTAACCCAAACCCTAACCCTAACACTAATCCTAACCCTAACCATAACCCTAAATCTAACCCTAACCCTAACCCTAACACAAAACCTAACGTTACCAAAACCCAAACCCTAACCCTAAACCTCACACTCACCCTAACCCAAACCCTAACTCTAACCCTAAGCCTAAACCTAACCCTAAACCTAACCCTAACCCTAACCCTAACAAAAAACCATAACCCTCACCCTAACCCTAACACTAACCCTAACCTAAACCAAAACCTAACCCTAATCTTAACCCTAACCATAAACCTAACCCTAACCCTAACCCAAAACCAGACATTAAACCTAAACCTAACCCTAAACCTTACCCAAACCCTAAACTTAACCCTAACACTAACTCTAAAGCTAAACCTAACAAAAACCCTAACCCTAAACATAAGTCTAACCCTAACCCTAACCCAAACCCTAACCCTAACCCTAACTCTAAACTTAACACTAACCCAAACCCAAACGCTCACCCTAAACCTAACCCTAAACCCTAACACTAACCCTAACCCTAACCCTAACCCTAACCCTAACCCTAACCCTAACCCTAACCCAAACCCAAATACTAACCCTAACCCTAACCCTAACCCTAAACCTAACACTAACCCACATCCTTACCCTAAATCTAACCCTAACACTAACCCAAACCCTAACACTAACCCTACCTCTAATCTTAACCCTAACCCTAACGAAAACTGTAACCATAACCCTAACCCTAAACCTAACCCTAACCCTAATCCTAACCCTAACCCTAACCCTGTACCTAACCCTTACCCTAAAAAAACCTTACCCTAACCGTAACCCTAACCCAAACCCTAACCCTAATCGTAATCCTATCCCTAACCCTAACCCTAACCCTAAACCTAACCCTAACCCTAACCCTAAACAAACCCTAACCCTAACGCTAACCCTAACCCTAACCCTAACCCAAACCTTAACCCTAACCCTAACCCAAACCCTAACCCTAATCCAAACCCTAATCCTAACTCTAAACCAAACCCTAACCCTAACCCTAACCCTAACACTGACCGTAACACAAACCCTAACCCTGAACCTAACCCTAACCCTAACCCTAAGAAAGCCTTCCCCTAACCCTAAACCATACCGTAACCCTAAGCCTAACCCTAACCCTAACCCTAACCCAAACATAACCCAAATCGTAATGCTATCCCTAACTCTAACCCTAACCGAAACCGTAACCCTAACACTAACCCTAACCCTAACCCTAACCCAAACCCTAACCCTAATCGTAATCCTATCCCTATCCCTAACCCAAACCCTAAACCTAACCCTAATCCTAAGCCTAACCCTAAACCTAAACCAAACGCAAACCCTAACCCAAAGCCAACCCTAAACCTAACCCTAACACTAATCCTAACCCTAACACTTACCCGAACTCAAACCCTAACCCTAAACCTAACACTAAACTTAACCGTAACCCTAACCAAAACCCTAACCCTAACCCTAACCCTAACCCTAACCCTAACCCTAACCCTAACCTAACACAAACACTAACCCTAACCTAAACCCAAACCCTAACCCTAAACCTAACCCTCATCCTAACCCAAACCCTAACCCTAACCCAAACCCTAAACCAAATCCAAACCCTAACCCAAAGCTAACCCTAAACCTAACGCAAACCCTAACCATAACCCTAACCCCTATCCTAATCGTAACCCACACCCTAACCCTAACCCTAAACCTAACCCCAAACCTAAACCTAAACCTAACCCTAACCCTTACACTAATCCAAACCCTAACCATAACCCACACCCAGACAGTAAACCTAATCCTAACTCTAAACCTTACCCAAACCCTAAACTTAACCCTAACCCTAACCCTAACCCTAACCCTAAGCCAAACTCTTACCCTAAACCTAACCCTAACCCTAACCCTAAACCAAACCCTAACCCTGAACCTAACCCTAAACTTAACACTAACCAAAACCCAAACCCTTACCTAAACCTAACCATAACACTAATCTGAACCCTAACACTAACCCTAACTCTAATCTTTACCCTAACCCTAACCCTAAACATAACCCTAACCCTAACACTAATCCAAACCCTAACCATAACCCACACCCAGACAGTAAACCTAATCCTAACTCTAAACCTTACCCAAACCCTAAACTTAACCCTAAACCTAACCCTAACCCTAACCCTAACCCAAACCCAAACCGTAACCCTAACCCTAACCCTAACCCTACCCCAAACCCTAACCCTAACCCTAACCCTAATCCTAACCCAAACCCTAACTCTTACCCAAACCCTAACCCTTACCCAAACCCTTATCCTAACTCTAAACCTAACCCTAACCCTAAACCAAACCCAAACCCTAACCCTTACCCTAATGCTAACCCTAACACAAACCCTAACACTAACCCTAAACCTAACACTAATCCTAACCCTAACACAAACCCTAACCCTAACCCTAATCCAAACCCAAACCCTTACCCTAAACCTCACCCTCACCCTAACCCAAACCCTAACTCTAACCCTAAGCCTAAACCTAACCCTAACCCTAAACCTAAACCTAACCGAAACCAAAACCTAACCCTAATCTTAACCCTAACCATAACCCTAACCCTAACCCTAACCCTAACCTTAACCCAAACCCTAACCCAACCCCTTACCCTAAACCTAACCCTAACCCTAACCCTAAACCAAACCCTAACCCTAACCCTAACCCTAAACTTAACACTAACCCAAACCCAAACCCTTACCTAAACCTAACCCTAACACTAAACCAAACCCTAAAACTAACCCTAACTCTAATCTTTACCCTAACCCTAACCCAAACCCTAACCATAACCCTAACCCTAATCCTAACTCTAACCCTAACCCAAACCCTAATCCTAAACCTAAACCTAACCCTAACCCTAACACTAATCCAAACTCTAACCCTAACTCTAACCCTAACCCTAAACCTAACACTAATCCTAACACAAACCCTAACCCTAACCCTAACTCTAACCCTAACCCTAACCCAAACGCAAACCCTAACCCTAACCCTAACCCTACCCCAAACCCTAACCCTAACCCTAACCCTAACCCTAACCCAAACCCAAACCCTAACCCTAAACCTCACACTCACCCTAACCCAAACACTAATTCTAACCCTAAGCCTAAACCTAACCCTAAACCTAACCCTAACCCTAACCCAAACCGTAAACCTCACCCTAACCCTAACACTAACCCTAACCGAAACCAAAACCTTACCCTAATCTTAACGCTAACCATAACCCTAACCCTAACCCTAACCCAAAACCAGACATTAAACCTAACCTAACCCTAAACCTTACCCAAACCCTAAACTTAACCCTAACACTAACTCTAAAGCTAACCCTAACCCAAACCCTAACCCTAAACATAAGCCTAACCCTAACCCTAACCTAAACCCTAACTCTAAATTTAACACTAACCCAAACCCAAACCCTGACCCTAAACCCTAACCCTAACCCTAACCCTAAATTTAACCCTAACCCTAACGCAAACCCTAACCATAACCCTAACCGTAATCCTAATCCTAACCCTAACCCAAACCCTATCCCTAACCCTAACCCTAAACCTAACCCTAACCCTAAGCCAAAACCTAATACTAACCCTAAACCTAACCCTAACCCAAAACCTAAACCTAACCCTATCCCTAACCCTAAAACTAATCCAAACCCTAACCCTAACCCACACCAAGACAGTAAACCTAATCCTAACCCTAAACCTTACCCAATCCCTAAACTTAAACCTAAACCTAACCCTATCCCAAACCCTAACCCAAACCCTAACCCTAACCCTAACACTAACCCTAACCGTAACCCAAACCCAAACCCTAACCCTGAACCTCACACTCACCCTAACTCAAAAACTAACTCTAACCCTAAGCCTAAACCTAACCCTAGACCTAACCCTAACCCTAACCCAAACCGTAACCCTCACCCTAACCATAACACTAACCCTAACCGAAACCAAAACCTAACCCTAATCTTAACCCTAACCATAACCCTAACCCTAACCCTAACCCTAACCCTAAACCAAATCCTAAACCTAACCCTAACCCTAAACTTTACACTAACCCAAACCCAAACCCTTACCTAAACCTAACCCTAACACTAACCCAAACCCTAACACTAACCGTAAATCTAATCTTTACCCTAACCCTAACCCAAACCCTAACCATAACCCTAACCCTAATCCTAACTCTAACCCTAACCCAAACCCTAACCCTAACCCTAACCCTAAACCTAAACCTAACCCTATCCCTAACACTAGTCCAAGCTCTAACCCTCACACTTACCCCAACCCTAACCTAACACTAACCCTATCTCAATCCCTAACCCTAGCCCTACCTCTACCCCTAACACTCACCCACACCCAAACCCTAACCCTAACCCTAACCCTACCCCAAACCCTAACCCTAACCCTAACCCTAACCCTAACCCTAACCCAAACCCTAACCCTAACCCAAATCCTAACCCTAACCCTAACCCTAACCCTAACCCAAACCCTCATCCTAACTCTAAACCTAACCCTAACCCTAACCCTAACCCAAACCCTAACCCTAACACTAATCCTAACCCTAAACATAACCCTAAATCTAACCCTAACCCTAACCCTAACACAAACCCTAACCCTAACCCAAACCCAAACCCTAACCCTTAACCTCACACTCACCCTAACCCAAACCCTAACTCTAACCCTAAGCCTAAACCTAACCCTAAACCTAACCCTAACCCTAACCCTAACAAAAAACCGTAACCCTCACCCTAACCCTAACACTAACCCTAACCTAAACCAAAACCTAACCCTAATCTTAACCCTAACCATAACCCTAACCCTGACCCTAACCCAAAACCAGACATTAAACCTAAACCTAACCCTAAACCTTACCCAAACCCTAAACTTAACCCTAACACTAACTCTAAAGCTAAACCTAACAAAAACCCTAACCCTAAACATAAGACTAACCCTAACACTAACCCAAACCCTAACCCTAACCCTAACTCTAAACTTAACACTAACCCAAACCCAAACGCTCACCCTAAACCTAACCCTAAACCCTAACACTAACCCTAACCCTAACCCTAACCCTAACCCTAACCCTAACCCAAACCCTAACCCTAATCGTAATCCTATCCCTAACCCTAACCCAAACCCTAAACCTAACCCTAATCCTAAGCCTAACCCTAAACCTAAACCAAACGCAAACCCTAACCCAAAGCCAACCCTAAACCTAACCCTAACACTAATCCTAACCCTAACACTAACCCGAACTCAAACCCTAACCCTAAACGTAACACTAAACTTAACCGTAACCCTAACCGAAACCCTAAACCTAACCCTAACCCTAACCCTAACCCTAACCCTAACCCTAACCCTAACCCTAACCTAACACAAACACTAACCCTAACCTAAACCCAAACCCTAACCCTAAACCAAACCCTCATCCTAACCCAAACCCTAACCCTAACCCAAACCCTAAACCAAATCCAAACCCTAACCCAAAGCTAACCCTAAACCTAACGCAAACCCTAACCATAACCCTAACCCTTATCCTAATCGTAACCCTCACCCTAACCCTAACCCTAACCCTAACCCAAAACCTAAACCTAAACCTAACCCTAACCCTTACACTAATCCAAACCCTAACCATAACCCACACCCAGACAGTAAAACTAATCCTAACTCTAAACCTTACCCAAACCCTAAACTTAACCCTAACCCTAACCCTAACCCTAACCATAAGCCAAACTCTTACCCTAAACCTAACCCTAACCCTAACCCTAAACCAAACCCTAACCCTGAACCTAACCCTAAACTTAACACTAACCAAAACCCAAACCCTTACCTAAACCTAACCCTAACACTAATCTAAACCCTAACACTAACCCTAACTCTAATCTTTACCCTAACCCTAACCCTAAACATAACCCTAACCCTAACACTAATCCAAACCCTAACCATAACACACACACAGACAGTAAACCTAATCGTAACTCTAAACCTTACACAAACACTAAAATTAACCCTAAACCTAATCCTAACCCTAACCCTAAGCCAAACCCTTACCCTAAACCTAACCCTAAACTTAACACTAACCAAAACCCAAAACCTTACCTAAACCTAACCCTAAAACTAACCCAAAACCTAACACTAACCCTAACTCTAATCTTTACCCTAACCCTAACCCAAACCCTAACCCTAACCCTAAGCCAAACCCTTACCCTCAACCTAACCCTAACCCTAACCCTAAACCAAAACCTAACCCTAACACTAACCCTAAACCTAACCCTAACCCTAACCCAAACCCTAACCCCAACCGAAACACAACCCTAACCCTAACCCTAACCCAAACTCTCATCCTAACTCTAAACCTAACCCAAACCCTCATCCTAACCCTAACCCTAACCCAAACCCTAACCCTAACCTAAACCTAACCCTAACCCTAACCCTAACCCTAACCCTAACCCTAACCCTAACCCTAACCCTAACATTAACCCTAACCCAAACCCTAACCCTAACCCTAACACTAACCCTGACCGTAACCCAAACCCAAACCCTAACCCTGAACCTCACACTCACCCTAACCCAAAAACTAACTCTAACCCTAAGCCTAAACCTAACCCTAGACCTAACCCTAACCCTAACCCAAACCGTAACCCTCACCCTAACCATAACACTAACCCTAACTGAAACCAAAACCTAAACCTAATCTTAACAATAACCATAACCCTAACCCTAACCCTAACCCTAAACCTAAACCAAATCCTAAACCTAAACCTAACCCTAAACTTTACACTAACCCAAACCCAAACCCTTACCTAAACCTAACCCTAACACTAACCCAAAACCTAACACTAACCCTAACTCTAATCTTTACCCTAACCCTAACCCAAACCCTAACCATAACCCTAACCCTAATCCTAACTCTAACCCTAACCCAAACCCTAACCCTAACCCTAACCCTAAACCTAAACCTAATCCTAACCGTAAAACTAATCCAAACTCTAACCCTAACACTAACCCTAACCCTAACCTAACACTAACCCTAACTCAAACCCTAAACCTAACCCTAACTCTAACCCTAACACTAACCCAAACGCAAACCCTAACCCTAGCCCTAACCCTACCCCAAACCCTAACCCTAACCCTAACAATAACCCTAACCCTAACCCAAACCCTAACCCTGACCCAAACCCTAACCCTAACCCTAACCCTAACCCTAACCCTAACCCTAACCCAAACCCTCATCCTAACTCTAAACCTAACCCTAACCCTAACCCTAACCCAAACCCTAACACTAACACTAATGCTAACCCTAACCATAACCCTAAATCTAACCCTAACACTAACCCTAACACAAACCCTAACCCTAACCTAAAACCAAACCCTAACCCTAAACCTCACACTCACCCTAACCCAAACCCTAACTCTAACCCTAAGCCTAAACCTAACCCTAAACCTAACCCTAACCCTAAGCCAAACCCTAACCCAACCCCTTACCCTAAACCTAACCCTAACCCTAACCCTACCCCAAACCCTAACCCTAACCCAAACCCTAATCCTAACCCTAAACCTAACCCTAAACCTAACGCTAACACTAATCCAAACCCTAACCCTAACCCTAACACAAACCCTAACTCTAACCCTAACCCTAACCCTAAAAAACCCTAACCCTTACGCTAACCCTAACCCTAACCCTAACCCAAACCTTAACCCTAACCCTAACCCTAACCCTAACCCTACCCCAAACCCTAACCCTAATCCAAACCCTAATCCTAACCCTAAACCTAACCCTAAACCTAACGCTAACACTAATCCAAACCCTAACCCTAACCCTAACACAAACCCTAACCCTAACCCTAACCCTAACCCTAAAAAACCCTAACCCTCACGCTAACCCTAACCCTAACCCTAACCCTAACCCTAACCCTAACCCTAACCCAAACCCAAATACTAACCCTAACCCTAACCCTTACCCTAACCCTAACCCTAACCCTAACCCTAACCGACATCCTTACCCTAAAACTAACCCTAACACTAACCCAAACCCTAACACTAACCCTAACTCTAATCTTAACCCTAACCCTAACCAGAACCGTAACCATAACCCTACCCCTAACCGTCACCCTAATCCTAACCCTAACCCTAACCCTGTACCTAACCCTTACCCTAAAAATTCCTTACCCTAACCGTAACCCTAACCCAAACCCTAACCCTAATCGTAATCCTATCCCTAACCCTAACCCTAACCCTAAACCTAACCCTAACCCTAACTCTAAAAAACCCTAACCCTTACGCTAACCCTAACCCTAACCCTAACCCAAACCTTAACCCTAACCCTAACCCTAACCCTAACCCTACCCCAAACCCTAACCCTAATCCAAACCCTAATCCTAACTCTAAACCAAACCCTAACGCTAACCCTAACCCTAACCCTAACACTAACCGTAACACAAACCCTAACCCTGAACCTAACTCTAACCCTAACCCTAAGAAAGCCTTACCCTAACCCTAAACCATACCGTAACCCTAAGCCTAACCCTAACCCTAACCCTAACCCAAACATAACCCAAATCGTAATGCTATCCCTAACTCTAACCCAAACCGAAACCGTAACCCTAACACTAACCCTAACCCTAACCCTAACCCAAACCCTAACCCTAATCGTAATCCTATCCCTAACCCTAACCCTAACCCTAAACCTAACCCTAATCCTAAGCCTAACCCTAAACCTAAACCAAACGCAAACCCTAACCCAAAGCTAACCCTAAAAATAACCCTAACACTAATCCTAACCCTAACATTAACCCGAACTCAAACCCTAACCCTAAACCTAACACTAACCCTAACCCTAACCCTAACCCTAACACAAACACTAACCCTAACCCAAACCCAAACCCTAACCCTAAACCTAACCCTCATCCTAACCCAAACCCTAACCCTAACCCAAACCCTAAACCAAATCCAAACCCTAACCCAAAGCTAACCCTAAACCTAACGCAAACCCTAACCATAACCCTAACCCTTATCCTAATCCTAACCCTCACCCTAACCCTAACCCTAACCCTAACCCAAAACCTAAACCTAAACCTAACCCTAACCCTTACACTAATCCAAACCCTAACCATAACCTACACCCAGACAGTAAACCTAAACCTAACTCTAAACCTTACCCAAACCCTAAACTTAACCCTAACCCTAACCCTAACCCTAACCCTAACCCTAAGCCAAACTCTTACCCTAAACCTAACCCTAACTGTAACCCTAAACCAAACCCTAACCCTGAACCTAACCCTAAACTTAACACTAACCAAAACCCAAACCCTTACCTAAACCTAACCCTAACACTAACCCAAACCCTAACACTAACCCTAACTCTAATCTTTACCCTAACCCCAACCCTAAACCTAACCCTAACCCTAACACTAATCCAAACCCTAACCATAACCCACACCCAGACAGTAAACCTAATCTTAACTCTAAACCTTACCCAAACCCTAAACTTAACCCTAACCCTAACCCTAACCCTAACCCTAACCCTAACCCAAACCCAAACCGTAACCCTAACCCTAACCCTACCCCAAACCCTAATCCTAACCCTAACCCTAATCCTAACCCAAACCCTAACTCTAACCCAAACCCTAAGCCTACCCCAAACCCTAATCCTAACTCTAAACCTAACCCTAACCCTAAACCAAACCCAAACCCTAACCCTAACCCTAACGCTAACCCTAACACAAACCCTAACACTAACCCTAAACCTAACACTAATCCTAACCCTAACCCTAACCCTAACCCTAACCCTAACTCTAACCCTAACGCAAACCCTATCCCTAAACCTAACCCAAACCCAAATCCTAACCCTAAACCTCACCCTCACCCTAACCCAAACCCTAACTCTAACCCTAAGCCTAAATCTAACCCTAACCCTAACCCTAACCCTAACCCTAACCCTAACCGAAACCAAAACCTAACCCTAATCTTAACCCTAACCATAACCCTAACCCTAACCCTAACCCTAACCTTAACCCAAACCCTAACCCAACCCCTTACCCTAAACCTAACCCTAACCCTAACCCTAAACCAAACCCTAACCCTAACCCTAACCCTAAACTTAACACTAACCCAAACACAAACCCTTACCTAAACCTAACCCTAACACTAAACCAAACCCTAACACTAACCCTAACTCTAATCTTTACCCTAACCCTAACCCAAACCCTAACCATAACCCTAACCCTAATCCTAACTCTAACCCTAACCCAAACCCTAACCCTAAACCTAAACCTAACCCTAACCCTAACACTAATCCAAAATCTAACCCTAACTCTAACCCTAACCCTAACCCTAACCCTAATCCTAACCCTAACCCTAACAATAACCG
>CM069551.1:8775000-8777500 GCA_035773235.1 Eospalax fontanierii
CCAAACCCTAATCCTAACCCTAACCCTAATCCTAACCCAAACCCTAACTCTAACCCAAACCCTAACCCTAACCCAAACCCTAATCCTAACTCTAAACCTAAACCTAACCCTAAACCAAACCCAAACCCTAACCCTAACCCTAACGCTAACCCTAACACAAACCCTAACACTAACCCTAAACCTAACACTAATCCTAACCCTAACCCTAACCCTAACCCTAACCCTAACTCTAACCCTAACGCAAACCCTATCCCTAAACCTAACCCAAACCCAAATCCTAACCCTAAACCTCACCCTCACCCTAACCCAAACCCTAACTCTAACCCTAAGCCTAAATCTAACCCTAACCCTAACCCTAACCCTAACCCTAACCGAAACCAAAACCTAACCCTAATCTTAACCCTAACCATAACCCTAACCCTAACCCTAACCCTAACCTTAACCCAAACCCTAACCCAACCCCTTACCCTAAACCTAACCCTAACCCTAACCCTAAACCAAACCCTAACCCTAACCCTAACCCTAAACTTAACACTAACCCAAGCACAAACCCTTACCTAAACCTAACCCTAACACTAAACCAAACCCTGACACTAACCCTAACTCTAATATTTACCCTAACCCTAACCCAAACCCTAACCATAACCCTAACCCTAATCCTAACTCTAACCCTAACCCAAACCCTAACCCTAAACCTAAACCTAACCCTAACCCTAACACTAATCCAAACTCTAACCCTAACTCTAACCCTAACCCTAACCCTAACCCTAATCCTAACCCTAACCCTAACAATAACCGTAACCCTGACCCTAACACAAACACTAACCCTAACCCAAACCCAAACCCCAACCCAAAACCTAACCCTCATCCTAACCCAAACCCTAACCCTAACCCTAACCCTAAACCAAACCCAAACCCTAACCCAAAGCTAACCCTAAACCTAACCCTAACACAAATCCTAACCCTAACACTAACCCGAACACAAACCCTAACCCTAACCCTAACACTAACCCTAACCGTAACCCTAACCCAAATCCTAACAATAAACCTAACGGAAACCCGAAGACTAACACTAACCCTAACCCTAAACCTATCCCAAACCCTAACCCTAAACCTTACCCTAACCCTAACCGTTATCCTATCTCAAACCCACAACCTAAACCTAAGTCTAAACTTAACACTAACCCAAACCCTAACCCTAACCCTAACCCTAACCCTAACCCTAACCCTAACCCTAACCCAAACCCTTACCCCAAACCTAACCCTAACACTAACCCAAACCCTAACACTAACCCTAACTCTAATCTTAACCCTAACCCTAAGCCAAACCGTAACTCCAACCCAAACCCTAACCCTAACCCTAACCCTAATCCTACACTAACCCTAACCCTGAACCTAACGCTAACCCTAAAAAAACCTTACCCTAACCGTAAACCTAACCCAAACCCTAACCCTAATCGTAATCCTATCCCTAACCCTAACCCTAACCCTAAACCTAACCCTAACCCTAACCCTAACCCAAACCCTAAACCTAACGCTAACCCTAACCTTAACCCTAACCCAAACCCTAACCCTAACCCTAACCCTAACCCTAACCCTACCCCAAACCCTAACCCTAATCCAAACCCTGATCCTAACTCTAAACCAAACCCTAACCCTAACCCTAACCCTAACACTAACCGTAACACAAACCCTAACCCTGAACCTAACCCTAACCCTAACCCTAAGAAAGCCTTATCCTAACCCTAACCCATACCGTAACCCTAAGCCTAACCCTAACCCTAACCCTAACCCAAACCTAACCCAAATCGTAATGCTATCCCTAACTCTAACCCTAACCCAAACCGTAATCCTAACACTAACACTAACCCTAACCCTAACCCATACCCTAACCCTAATCGTAATCCTATCCCTAACCCTAACACTGAACCTAACCCTAACCCTAACCCTAACCCTAACCCTAACACTAATCCAAACTCAAACCTTAATCCTAAACCTAACACTAAACTTAACCGTAACCCTAACCCAAACCCTACACCTAAACCTAACCCTAACCCTAACCGAAACCCTAACCCTAACCCTAACACTGAACCTAACCCTAACCCTAACCCTAACCCTAACCCTAACCCTAACCATAACACAAACACTAACCCTAACCCAAACCCAAACCCTAACCCTAAACCTAACCCTCATCCTAACCCAAACCCTAACCATAACCCAAACCCTAAATCAAACCCAAACCCTAACCCAAAGCTAACCGTGAACCTAACGCAAACTCTAAACATAACCCTAAACCTTATCCTAATCGTAAGCCTAACCCTAACCCTAACCCTAACCCAAAACCTAAACCTAAACCTAACCCTAACCCTAACACTAATCCAAACCCTAACCATAACCCACACCCAGACAGTAAACCTAATCCTAACTCTAAACCTTACCCAAACACTAAAATTAACCCTAAACCTAACCCTAACCCTAACCCTAAGTCAAACCCTTACCC
>CM069551.1:8782500-8787500 GCA_035773235.1 Eospalax fontanierii
AATGCTATCCCTAACTCTAACCCTAACCGAAACCGTAACCCTAACACGAACCCTAACCCTAACCCTAACCCAAACCCTAACCCTAATCGTAATCCTATCCCTAACCCTAAAACACACCCTAAACCTAACCCTAATCCTAAGCCTAACCCTAAACCTAAACCAAACGCAAACCCTAACCCAAAGCCAACCCTAAACCTAACCCTAACACTAATCCTAACCCTAACACTAACCCGAACTCAAACCCTAACCCTAAACCTAACACTAAACTTAACCGTAACCCTAACCGAAACCCTAACCCTAACCCTAACCCTAACCCTAACCCTAACCCTAACCTAACACAAACACTAACCCTAACCTAAACCCAAACCCTAACCCTAAACCTAACCCTCATCCTAACCCAAACCCTAACCCTAACCCAAACCCTAAACCAAATCCAAACCCTAACCCAAAGCTAACCCTAAACCTAACGCAAACCCTAACCATAACCCTAACCCTTATCCTAATCCTAACCCTAACCCTAACCCAAAACCTAAACCTAAACCTAACCCTAACCCTTACACTAATCCAAACCCTAACCATAACCCACACCCAGACAGTAAACCTAATCCTAACTCTAAACCTTACCCAAACCCTAAATTTAACCCTAACCCTAACCCTAACCCTAAGCCAAACTCTTACCCTAAACCTAACCCTAACCCTAACCCTAAACCAAACCCTAACCCTGAACCTAACCCTAAACTTAACACTAACCAAAACCCAAACCCTTACCTAAACCTAACCCTAACACTAATCTAAACCCTAACACTAACCCTAACTCTAATCTTTACCCTAACCCTAACCCTAAACATAACCCTAACCCTAACACTAATCCAAACCCTAACCATAACCCACACCCAGACAGTAAACCTAATCTTACTCTAAACCTTACCCAAACCCTAAACTTAACCCTAAACCTAACCCTAACCCTAACCCTAACCCAAACCCAAACCGTAACCCTAACCCTAACCCTACCCCAAACCCTAACCCTAACCCTAACCCTAATCCTAACCCAAACCCTAACTCTAACCCAAACCCTAACCCTAACCCAAACCCTAATCCTAACTCTAAACCTAACCCTAACCCTAAACCAAACCCAAACCCTAACCCTAACCCTAACGCTAACCCTAACACAAACCCTAACACTAACCCTAAACCTAACACTAATCCTAACCCTAACACAAACCCTAACCCTAACCCTAATCCAAACCCAAACCCTTACCCTAAACCTCACCCTCACCCTAACCCAAACCCTAACTCTAACCCTAAGCCTAAACCTAACCCTAACCCTAACCCTAACCCTAACCGAAACCAAAACCTAACCCTAATCTTAACCCTAACCATAACCCTAACCCTAACCCTAACCCTAACCTTAACCCAAACCCTAACCCAACCCCTTATCCTAACCCTAACCCTAACCCTAACCCTAACCCTAACCTAACACAAACACTAACCCTAACCTAAACCCAAACCCTAACCCTAAACCTAACCCTCATCCTAACCCAAACCCTAACCCTAACCCAAACCCTAAACCAAATCCAAACCCTAACCCAAAGCTAACCCTAAACCTAACGCAAACCCTAACCATAACCCTAACCCTTATCCTAATCCTAACCCTAACCCTAACCCAAAACCTAAACCTAAACCTAACCCTAACCCTTACACTAATCCAAACCCTAACCATAACCCACACCCAGACAGTAAACCTAATCCTAACTCTAAACCTTACCCAAACCCTAAATTTAACCCTAACCCTAACCCTAACCCTAAGCCAAACTCTTACCCTAAACCTAACCCTAACCCTAACCCTAAACCAAACCCTAACCCTGAACCTAACCCTAAACTTAACACTAACCAAAACCCAAACCCTTACCTAAACCTAACCCTAACACTAATCTAAACCCTAACACTAACCCTAACTCTAATCTTTACCCTAACCCTAACCCTAAACATAACCCTAACCCTAACACTAATCCAAACCCTAACCATAACCCACACCCAGACAGTAAACCTAATCTTACTCTAAACCTTACCCAAACCCTAAACTTAACCCTAAACCTAACCCTAACCCTAACCCTAACCCAAACCCAAACCGTAACCCTAACCCTAACCCTACCCCAAACCCTAACCCTAACCCTAACCCTAATCCTAACCCAAACCCTAACTCTAACCCAAACCCTAACCCTAACCCAAACCCTAATCCTAACTCTAAACCTAACCCTAACCCTAAACCAAACCCAAACCCTAACCCTAACCCTAACGCTAACCCTAACACAAACCCTAACACTAACCCTAAACCTAACACTAATCCTAACCCTAACACAAACCCTAACCCTAACCCTAATCCAAACCCAAACCCTTACCCTAAACCTCACCCTCACCCTAACCCAAACCCTAACTCTAACCCTAAGCCTAAACCTAACCCTAACCCTAACCCTAACCCTAACCGAAACCAAAACCTAACCCTAATCTTAACCCTAACCATAACCCTAACCCTAACCCTAACCCTAACCTTAACCCAAACCCTAACCCAACCCCTTATCCTAAACCTAACCCTAACCCTAACCCTAAACCAAACCCTAACCCTAACCCTAACCCTAAACTTAACACTAACCCAAACCCAAACCCTTACCTAAACCTAACCCTAACACTAAACCAAACCCTAAAACTAACCCTAACTCTAATCTTTACCCTAACCCTAACCCAAACCCTAACCATAACCCTAACCCTAATCCTAACTCTAACCCTAACCCAAACCCTAACCCTAAACCTAAACCTAACCCTAACCCTAACACTAATCCAAACTCTAACCCTAACTCTAACCCTAACCCTAAACCTAACACTAATCCTAACACAAACCCTAACCCTAACCCTAACTCTAACCCTAACCCTAACCCAAACGCAAACCCTAACCCTAACCCTAACCCTACCCCAAACCCTAACCCTAACCCTAACCCTAACCCTAACCCAAACCCAAACCGTAACCCTAAACCTCACACTCACCCTAACCCAAACCCTAATTCTAACCCTAAGCCTAAACCTAACCCTAAACCTAACCCTAACCCTAACCCAAACCGTAAACCTCACCCTAACCCTAACACTAACCCTAACCGAACCCAAAACCTTACCCTAATCTTAACGCTAACCATAACCCTAACCCTAACCCTAACCCAAAACCAGACATTAAACCTAACCTAACCCTAAACCTTACCCAAACCCTAAACTTAACCCTAACACTAACTCTAAAGCTAACCCTAACCCAAACCCTAACCCTAAACATAAGCCTAACCCTAACCCTAACCTAAACCCTAACTCTAAATTTAACACTAACCCAAACCCAAACCCTCACCCTAAACCCTAACCCTAACCCTAACCCTAAATTTAACCCTAACCCTAACGCAAACCCTAACCATAACCCTAACCGTAATCCTAATCCTAACCCTAACCAAACCCTATCCCTAACCCTAACCCTAAACCTAACCCTAACCCTAAGCCAAAACCTAATACTAACACTAAACCTAACCCTAACCCAAAACCTAAACCTAACCCTAACCCTAACCCTAACCCTAAAACTAATCCAAACCCTAACCCTAACCCACACCAAGACAGTAAACCTAATCCTAACCCTAAACCTTACCCAATCCCTAAACTTAAACCTAAACCTAACCCTATCCCAAACCCTAACCCAAACCCTAACCCTAACCCTAACACTAACCCTAACCGTAACCCAAACCCAAACCCTAACCCTGAACCTCACACTCACCCTAACTCAAAAACTAACTCTAACCCTAAGCCTAAACCTAACCCTAGACCTAACCCTAACCCTAACCCAAACCGTAACCCTCACCCTAACCATAACACTAACCCTAACCGAAACCAAAACCTAACCCTAATCTTAACCCTAACCATAACCCTAACCCTAACCCTAACCCTAACCCTAACCCTAAACCAAATCCTAAACCTAACCCTAACCCTAAACTTTACACTAACCCAAACCCAAACCCTTACCTAAACCTAACCCTAACACTAACCCAAACCCTAACACTAACCCTAAATCTAATCTTTACCCTAACCCTAACCCAAACCCTAACCATAACCCTAACCCTAATCCTAACTCTAACCCTAACCCAAACCCTAACCCTAACCCTAACCCTAAACCTAAACCTAACCCTAACCCTAACACTAATCCAAACTCTAACCCTAACACTAACCCTAACCCTAACCTAACACTAACCCTAACTCAAACCCTAACCCTAACCCTAACTCTAACCCTAACACTAACCCAAACGCAAACCCTAACCCTAACCCTAACCCTACCCCAAACCCTAACCCTAACCCTAACCCTAACCCTAACCCTAACCCAAACCCTAACCCTAACCCAAATCCTAACCCTAACCCTAACCCTAACCCTAACCCAAACCCTCATCCTAACTCTAAACCTAACCCTAACCCTAACCCTAACCCAAACCCTAACCCTAACACTAATCCTAACCCTAACCATAACCCTAAATCTAACCCTAACCCTAACCCTAACACAAACCCTAACCCTAACCCAAACCCAAACCCTAACCCTTAACCTCACACTCACCCTAACCCAAACCCTAACTCTAACCCTAAGCCTAAACCTAACCCTAAACCTAACCCTAACCCTAACCCTAACAAAAAACCGTAACCCTCACCCTAACCCTAACACTAACCCTAACCTAAACCAAAACCTAACCCTAATCTTAACCCTAACCATAACCCTAACCCTAACCCTAACCCAAAACCAGACATTAAACCTAAACCTAACCCTAAACCTTACCCAAACCCTAAACTTAACCCTAACACTAACTCTAAAGCTAAACCTAACAAAAACCCTAAACCTAAACATAAGTCTAACCCTAACCCTAACCCAAACCCTAACCCTAACCCTAACTCTAAACTTAACACTAACCCAAACCCAAACGCTCACCCTAAACCTA
>CM069551.1:8792500-8795000 GCA_035773235.1 Eospalax fontanierii
ACCTAAACCTAAACCTAACCCTAACCCTTACACTAATCCAAACCCTAACCATAACCCACACCCAGACAGTAAACCTAATCCTAACTCTAAACCTTACCCAAACCCTAAATTTAACCCTAACCCTAACCCTAACCCTAAGCCAAACTCTTACCCTAAACCTAACCCTAACCCTAACCCTAAACCAAACCCTAACCCTGAACCTAACCCTAAACTTAACACTAACCAAAACCCAAACCCTTACCTAAACCTAACCCTAACACTAATCTAAACCCTAACACTAACCCTAACTCTAATCTTTACCCTAACCCTAACCCTAAACATAACCCTAACCCTAACACTAATCCAAACCCTAACCATAACCCACACCCAGACAGTAAACCTAATCTTACTCTAAACCTTACCCAAACCCTAAACTTAACCCTAAACCTAACCCTAACCCTAACCCTAACCCAAACCCAAACCGTAACCCTAACCCTAACCCTACCCCAAACCCTAACCCTAACCCTAACCCTAATCCTAACCCAAACCCTAACTCTAACCCAAACCCTAACCCTAACCCAAACCCTAATCCTAACTCTAAACCTAACCCTAACCCTAAACCAAACCCAAACCCTAACCCTAACCCTAACGCTAACCCTAACACAAACCCTAACACTAACCCTAAACCTAACACTAATCCTAACCCTAACACAAACCCTAACCCTAACCCTAATCCAAACCCAAACCCTTACCCTAAACCTCACCCTCACCCTAACCCAAACCCTAACTCTAACCCTAAGCCTAAACCTAACCCTAACCCTAACCCTAACCCTAACCGAAACCAAAACCTAAGCCTAATCTTAACCCTAACCATAACCCTAACCCTAACCCTAACCCTAACCTTAACCCAAACCCTAACCCAACCCCTTATCCTAAACCTAACCCTAACCCTAACCCTAAACCAAACCCTAACCCTAACCCTAACCCTAAACTTAACACTAACCCAAACCCAAACCCTTACCTAAACCTAACCCTAACACTAAACCAAACCCTAAAACTAACCCTAACTCTAATCTTTACCCTAACCCTAACCCAAACCCTAACCATAACCCTAACCCTAATCCTAACTCTAACCCTAACCCAAACCCTAACCCTAAACCTAAACCTAACCCTAACCCTAACACTAATCCAAACTCTAACCCTAACTCTAACCCTAACCCTAAACCTAACACTAATCCTAACACAAACCCTAACCCTAACCCTAACTCTAACCCTAACCCTAACCCAAACGCAAACCCTAACCCTAACCCTAACCCTACCCCAAACCCTAACCCTAACCCTACCCCTAACCCTAACCCAACCCCAAACCCTAACCCTAAACCTCACACTCACCCTAACCCAAACCCTAATTCTAACCCTAAGCCTAAACCTAACCCTAAACCTAACCCTAACCCTAGCCCAAACCGTAAACCTCACCCTAACCCTAACACTAACCCTAACCGAAACCAAAACCTTACCCTAATCTTAACGCTAACCATAACCCTAACCCTAACCCTAACCCAAAACCAGACATTAAACCTAACCTAACCCTAAACCTTACCCAAACCCTAAACTTAACCCTAACACTAACTCTAAAGCTAACCCTAACCCAAACCCTAACCCTAAACATAAGCCTAACCCTAACCCTAACCTAAACCCTAACTCTAAATTTAACACTAACCCAAACCCAAACCCTCACCCTAAACCCTAACCCTAACCCTAACCCTAAATTTAACCCTAACCCTAACGCAAACCCTAACCATAACCCTAACCGTAATCCTAATCCTAACCCTAACCAAACCCTATCCCTAACCCTAACCCTAAACCTAACCCTAACCCTAAGCCAAAACCTAATACTAACACTAAACCTAACCCTAACCCAAAACCTAAACCTAACCCTAACCCTAACCCTAACCCTAAAACTAATCCAAACCCTAACCCTAACCCACACCAAGACAGTAAACCTAATCCTAACCCTAAACCTTACCCAATCCCTAAACTTAAACCTAAACCTAACCCTATCCCAAACCCTAACCCAAACCCTAACCCTAACCCTAACACTAACCCTAACCGTAACCCAAACCCAAACCCTAACCCTGAACCTCACACTCACCCTAACTCAAAAACTAACTCTAACCCTAAGCCTAAACCTAACCCTAGACCTAACCCTAACCCTAACCCAAACCGTAACCCTCACCCTAACCATAACACTAACCCTAACCGAAACCAAAACCTAACCCTAATCTTAACCCTAACCATAACCCTAACCCTAACCCTAACCCTAACCCTAACCCTAAACCAAATCCTAAACCTAACCCTAACCCTAAACTTTACACTAACCCAAACCCAAACCCTTACCTAAACCTAACCCTAACACTAACCCAAACCCTAACACTAACCCTAAATCTAATCTTTACCCTAACCCTAACCCAAACCCTAACCATAACCCTAACCCTAATCCTAACTCTAACCCTAACCCAAA
>CM069551.1:8802500-8805000 GCA_035773235.1 Eospalax fontanierii
CCCTAACCCTAACCCTAAGACAAACCTTAACCCTAACACTAACCCTAACCCTATCCCTAAGTCTAACCATAACCCTAACCCTACCCCTAACCCAAAACAAACACTAACACTAACCCAAACCCAAACCCTAACCCTAAACCTAATCCTAACACTAAACCTTACCCAAACCCTAACCCTAACCCTAACCCTAACCCTAACCCTAACCCAAACCCTAATACTAACTCTAAACCTAACCCTAACCCTAAACCAAACCCAAACCCTAACCCTAACCCTAACACAAACCCTAACCCTAATCATAATCCTATACCTAATCCTAACACTAACCCTAAACCTAATCCTAACCCAAACCCTAACCCTAACCCTAACACTAACCCTAACCCTAACCCAAACCATAACCCTAACCCTAACCCTAACGCTAACCCTAAACCTAACCCTAACACAAAGCCAAAACCTCACCCTAAACCTAACCCAAACCCTAACCCTAAACCAAACCTTACCCTAACCATAACCCTTACCCAAACCGTAAACTTAACGCTAACCCTAACCCTAACTGTAACCCTAACCCTAACCATAACACTAAACCTAACACAATCCCTAACCCTGAACCTAACCCTAACCCTAAAAAAACCTTACCCTAATGGTAACCCTAACCCAAACCCTAACCCTAATCGTAATCCTATCCCTAACCCTAACCCTAACCCTAAACCTAACCCTAAGGCTATCCCTAACCCAAACCTTAACCCTAACGCTAACCCTAACCCTAACCCTAACCCAAACCATAACCCTAACCCTAACCCTAACCCTAACCGTACCCCAAACCCTAACCCTAACCCTAACCCTAAACCTAACCCTAATCCTAAGCCTAACCCTAAACCTAAACCAAACGCAAACCCTAACCCAAAGCTAACCCTAAACCTAACCCTAACACTAATCCTAACCCTAACACTAACCCGAACTCAAACCCTAACCCTAAACCTAACACTAAACTTAACCGTAACCCTAACCCAAACCCTAAACCTAAACCTAACCCTAACCCTAAACGAAACCCCAACCCTAAACCTAACACTAAACCTAACCCTAACCCTAACCCTAACACAAACACTAACACTAACCCAAACCCAAACCCTAACCCTAAACCTAACCCTCATCCTAACCCTAACCCTAACCCTAACCCTAACCCTAACCCTAACCCTAACCCTACCCCAAACCCTAACCCTAACCCAAACCTAATCCTAAGTCTAAACCTAACCCTAACCCTAACCCAAAATCAAACCCTAACCCTAATCCTAACACTAACCATAACACAAACCCTAACCCTGAACCTCACCCTAACCCTAACTCTAAAGAAGCCTTACCCTAACCATAACCCTAACCCAAACAGTACCCCTAAGCCTAACCCTAACCCTAACCCTTACCCAAACCTAACCCTAATCGTAATCCTATCCCTAACCCTAAACCTAACACAAACCGTAACGCTAATACTAAACCTAACCCTAACCCTAACCCTAACCCAAACCCTAACCCTAATCGTAATCCTATCCCTAACCCTAACCCTAACCCAAACCATAACCCTAACCCTAACCCTAAACCTAACCCTAACACAAAGCCAAAACCTCACCCTAACCCTAATCCTAACCCTAACCCTAAATCAAACCTTACCCTTACCATAACCCTTACCGAAACCGTAACCCTAACCCTAACCCTAACCCTAAACCTAATCGTAACCCTAACCCAAAACTTAACTCTTAACCTAACCCAAACCCTAACACTAACCCTAACCTTAACTCTACCCCTAATCCAAACCACAACCCTTACACTCACACTAACCCTAAAACTAACCCTAACCCTAACCCTAGTCCTAACCCTAACCGAAACCCTAAACCTACCCTAAACCCTAACCCAAACCCTAACCCTAACAGAAACCCTAACCCTAACCCTAACCCTAACCCTCACCCAAATCCTAACATTAACACTAATGCTAACACAAAACCTAATCCTAACCCTAACCATAACCCCTAACCCCTAACCCCGAACCCTAACCCTAAAACTAAACCAAAGCCTAACATTAACCCTAACCCTAGCCCTAACCCTAACACTAACCCTAACCCTACCCCAAACCCTAACCCTAACCCTAACGCAAACCCTAACCATAACCCTAACCCTAAGACAAACCTTAACCCTAACACTAACCCTAACCCTATCCCTAACTCTAACCCTAACCCTAACCCTAACCATAACCCAAAACAAACACTAACACTAACCCAAACCCAAACCCTAACCCTAAACCTAATCCTAACACTAAACCTTACCCAAACCCTAACCCTAACCCAAACCCTAATACTAACTCTAACCCTAACCCTAACCCTAAACCAAATCCAAACCGTAACCCTAACCCTAACACTAACCCTAACACAAACCCTAACCCTGAACCTAACCCTAACCCTAACCCTAAAAAAACCTTACCATAAATCAAAACCTAACCCAAACCCTAACGCTAATC
>CM069551.1:8810000-8812500 GCA_035773235.1 Eospalax fontanierii
CTTAACACTAACCAAAACCCAAACCCTTACCTAAACCTAACCCTAACACTAATCTAAACCCTAACACTAACCCTAACTCTAATCTTTACCCTAACCCTAACCCTAAACATAACCCTAACCCTAACACTAATCCAAACCCTAACCATAACCCACACCCAGACAGTAAACCTAATCTTACTCTAAACCTTACCCAAACCCTAAACTTAACCCTAAACCTAACCCTAACCCTAACCCTAACCCAAACCCAAACCGTAACCCTAACCCTAACCCTACCCCAAACCCTAACCCTAACCCTAACCCTAATCCTAACCCAAACCCTAACTCTAACCCAAACCCTAACCCTAACCCAAACCCTAATCCTAACTCTAAACCTAACCCTAACCCTAAACCAAACCCAAACCCTAACCCTAACCCTAACGCTAACCCTAACACAAACCCTAACACTAACCCTAAACCTAACACTAATCCTAACCCTAACACAAACCCTAACCCTAACCCTAATCCAAACCCAAACCCTTACCCTAAACCTCACCCTCACCCTAACCCAAACCCTAACTCTAACCCTAAGCCTAAACCTAACCCTAACCCTAACCCTAACCCTAACCGAAACCAAAACCTAACCCTAATCTTAACCCTAACCATAACCCTAACCCTAACCCTAACCCTAACCTTAACCCAAACCCTAACCCAACCCCTTACCCTAAACCTAACCCTAACCCTAACCCTAAACCAAACCCTAACCCTAACCCTAACCCTAAACTTAACACTAACCCAAACCCAAACCCTTACCTAAACCTAACCCTAACACTAAACCAAACCCTAAAACTAACCCTAACTCTAATCTTTACCCTAACCCTAACCCAAACCCTAACCATAACCCTAACCCTAATCCTAACTCTAACCCTAACCCAAACCCTAACCCTAAACCTAAACCTAACCCTAACCCTAACACTAATCCAAACTCTAACCCTAACTCTAACCCTAACCCTAAACCTAACACTAATCCTAACACAAACCCTAACCCTAACCCTAACTCTAACCCTAACCCTAACCCAAACGCAAACCCTAACCCTAACCCTAACCCTACCCCAAACCCTAACCCTAACCCTACCCCTAACCCTAACCCAACCCCAAACCCTAACCCTAAACCTCACACTCACCCTAACCCAAACCCTAATTCTAACCCTAAGCCTAAACCTAACCCTAAACCTAACCCTAACCCTAACCCAAACCGTAAACCTCACCCTAACCCTAACACTAACCCTAACCGAAACCAAAACCTTACCCTAATCTTAACGCTAACCATAACCCTAACCCTAACCCTAACCCAAAACCAGACATTAAACCTAACCTAACCTTAAACCTTACCCAAACCCTAAACTTAACCCTAACACTAACTCTAAAGCTAACCCTAACCCAAACCCTAACCCTAAACATAAGCCTAACCCTAACCCTAAACTAAACCCTAACTCTAAATTTAACACTAACCCAAACCCAAACCCTCACCCTAAACCCTAACCCTAACCCTAACCCTAAATTTAACCCTAACCCTAACGCAAACCCTAACCATAACCCTAACCGTAATCCTAATCCTAACCCTAACCAAACCCTATCCCTAACCCTAACCCTAAACCTAACCCTAACCCTAAGCCAAAACCTAATACTAACACTAAACCTAACCCTAACCCAAAACCTAAACCTAACCCTAACCCTAACCCTAACCCTAAAACTAATCCAAACCCTAACCCTAACCCACACCAAGACAGTAAACCTAATCCTAACCCTAAACCTTACCCAATCCCTAAACTTAAACCTAAACCTAACCCTATCCCAAACCCTAACCCAAACCCTAACCCTAACCCTAACACTAACCCTAACCGTAACCCAAACCCAAACCCTAACCCTGAACCTCACACTCACCCTAACTCAAAAACTAACTCTAACCCTAAGCCTAAACCTAACCCTAGACCTAACCCTAACCCTAACCCAAACCGTAACCCTCACCCTAACCATAACACTAACCCTAACCGAAACCAAAACCTAACCCTAATCTTAACCCTAACCATAACCCTAACCCTAACCCTAACCCTAACCCTAACCCTAAACCAAATCCTAAACCTAACCCTAACCCTAAACTTTACACTAACCCAAACCCAAACCCTTACCTAAACCTAACCCTAACACTAACCCAAACCCTAACACTAACCCTAAATCTAATCTTTACCCTAACCCTAACCCAAACCCTAACCATAACCCTAACCCTAATCCTAACTCTAACCCTAACCCAAACCCTAACCCTAACCCTAACCCTAAACCTAAACCTAACCCTAACCCTAACACTAATCCAAACTCTAACCCTAACACTAACCCTAACCCTAACCTAACACTAACCCTAACTCAAACCCTAACCCTAACCCTAACTCTAACCCTAACACTAACCCAAACGCAAACCCTAACCCTAACCCTAACCCTACCCCAAACCCTAACCCTAACCCTAACC
>CM069551.1:8820000-8822500 GCA_035773235.1 Eospalax fontanierii
ACTAACACTAACCCAAACCCAAACCCTAACCCTAAACCTAATCCTAACACTAAACCTTACCCAAACCCTAACCCTAACCCTAACCCTAACCCTAACCCTAACCCAAACCCTAATACTAACTCTAAACCTAACCCTAACCCTAAACCAAACCCAAACCCTAACCCTAACCCTAACACAAACCCTAACCCTAATCATAATCCTATACCTAATCCTAACACTAACCCTAAACCTAATCCTAACCCAAACCCTAACCCTAACCCTAACACTAACCCTAACCCTAACCCAAACCATAACCCTAACCCTAACCCTAACCCTAACCCTAAACCTAACCCTAACACAAAGCCAAAACCTCACCCTAAACCTAACCCAAACCCTAACCCTAAACCAAACCTTACCCTAACCATAACCCTTACCCAAACCGTAAACTTAACGCTAACCCTAACCCTAACTGTAACCCTAACCCTAACCATAACACTAAACCTAACACAATCCCTAACCCTGAACCTAACCGTAACCCTAAAAAAACCTTACCCTAACGGTAACCCTAACCCAAACCCTAACCCTAATCGTAATCCTATCCCTAACCCTAACCCTAACCCTAAACCTAACCCTAAGGCTATCCCTAACCCAAACCTTAACCCTAACGCTAACCCTAACCCTAACCCTAACCCAAACCATAACCCTAACCCTAACCCTAACCCTAACCGTACCCCAAACCCTAACCCTAACCCTAACCCTAAACCTAACCCTAATCCTAAGCCTAACCCTAAACCTAAACCAAACGCAAACCCTAACCCAAAGCTAACCCTAAACCTAACCCTAACACTAATCCTAACCCTAACACTAACCCGAACTCAAACCCTAACCCTAAACCTAACACTAAACTTAACCGTAACCCTAACCCAAACCCTAAACCTAAACCTAACCCTAACCCTAAACGAAACCCCAACCCTAAACCTAACACTAAACCTAACCCTAACCCTAACCCTAACACAAACACTAACACTAACCCAAACCCAAACCCTAACCCTAAACCTAACCCTCATCCTAACCCTAACCCTAACCCTAACCCTAACCCTAACCCTAACCCTACCCCAAACCCTAACCCTAACCCAAACCTAATCCTAAGTCTAAACCTAACCCTAACCCTCACCCACAATCAAACCCTAATCCTAATCCTAACACTAACCATAACACAAACCCTAACCCTGAACCTCACCCTAACCCTAACTCTAAAAAAGCCTTACCCTAACCATAACCCTAACCCAAACAGTAACCCTAAGCCTAACCCTAACCCTAACCCTTACCCAAACCTAACCCTAATCGTAATCCTATCCCTAACCCTAAACCTAACACAAACCGTAACGCTAATACTAAACCTAACCCTAACCCTAACCCTAACCCAAACCCTAACCCTAATCGTAATCCTATCCCTAACCCTAACCCTAACCCAAACAATAACCCTAACCCTAACCCTAAACCTAACCCTAACACAAAGCCAAAACCTCACCCTAACCCTAATCCTAACCCTAACCCTAAATCAAACCTTACCCTTACCATAACCCTTACCGAAACCGTAACCCTAACCCTAACCCTAACCCTAAACCTAATCGTAACCCTAACCCAAAACTTAACTCTTAACCTAACCCAAACCCTAACACTAACCCTAACCTTAACTCTACCCCTAATCCAAACCACAACCCTTACACTCACACTAACCCTAAAACTAACCCTAACCCTAACCCTAGTCCTAACCCTAACCGAAACCCTAAACCTAACCTAAACCCTAACCCAAACCCTAACCCTAACAGAAACCCTAACCCTAACCCTAACCCTAACCCTCACCCAAATCCTAACATTAACACTAATGCTAACACAAAACCTAATCCTAACCCTAACCATAACCCCTAACCCCTAACCCCGAACCCTAACCCTAAACCTAAACCAAAGCCTAACATTAACCCTAACCCTAGCCCTAACCCTAACCCAAACTCAAACCCTAACACTAACCCTAACCCTACCCCAAACCCTAACCCTAACCCTAACGCAAACCCTAACCATAACCCTAACCCTAAGACAAACCTTAACCCTAACACTAACCCTAACCCTATCCCTAACTCTAACCCTAACCCTAACCCTAACCATAACCCAAAACAAACACTAACACTAACCCAAACCCAAACCCTAACCGTAAACCTAATCCTAACACTAAACCTTACCCAAACCCTAACCCTAACCCAAACCCTAATACTAACTCTAACCCTAACCCTAACCCTAAACCAAATCCAAACCGTAACCCTAACCCTAACACTAACCCTAACACAAACCCTAACCCTGAACCTAACCCTAACCCTAACCCTAAAAAAACCTTACCATAAATCAAAACCTAACCCAAACCCTAACGCTAATCGTAATCCTATCCCTATCCCTAAACCTAACCCTAAACCTAACCCTAACCCTAACCCTAACCCAAACCCTAACCCTAACCCAAACCATAAAC
>CM069551.1:8825000-8840000 GCA_035773235.1 Eospalax fontanierii
TAACCCTAACCCTAACCCTAACACTAACCCTAACACAAACCCTAACACTAACCCTAACCCTAACCCTAACCATAACACTAATCCTAACCCTAAACCTAACCCTAAACCTAACCCTAACACAAAACCTAACCCTAACCCAAACCCAAACCCTAACACAAACCCTAACACTAACCCTAACCCTAACCCTATCACTAATCCTATCTCTAACCCTAACTCTAACCCTAACCCTAACACTAATCCTAACCCTAACCCTAACCCTAACCCTAACCATAAGCCTAACCCTAACCCTAACCCTAAACCAAACCCTAACCCTAACCCTAACACTAACCCTTACCCTAACCCTACCCCAAACCATAACCCTAACCCTAACCCTAAACCTAACCCTAACACAAAGCCAAAGCTTCACCCTAAACCTAACCCTTACCCTAACCCTAAACCAAACCTTACCCTAACCATAACCCTTACCCAAACCGTAACCCTAACCCTAACCCTAACCCTAATCCTAAACGTAACCCTAAGCCAAAACCTAACTCTTAACCTAACCCAAACCCTAACACTAACCCTAACCTTAACTCTACCCGTAATCCAAACACAAACCCTTACACTCACACTAACCCTAAAACTAACCCTAACCCTAACCCTAGTCCTAACCCTAACCAAAACCCTAAACGTAACCTAACCCCTAACCCTAACCCTAAATCTAACAGAAACCCTAACCGTAACCCTAACCCTAACCCTCACCCAAACCCTAACATTAACACTAACCCTAACCCAAAACCTAATCCTAACCCTAACCATAACCCCTAACCCCTAACCCAGAATCCTAACCCTAAACCTAAACAAAACCCTAAACTTAACCCTAACCCTAACCCTAAACCTAACCCTAACCCAAACCCTAACCCTAACCCTAACCCTACCCGAAACCCTAGCCCTAACCCTAACCCAAATGCTAACCCTAACCCTAACCCTAAGCCTAACCTTCACCCTAACACTAACCCTAAACCTATCCCTAACTCTAACCCTAAACCTAACCCTAACCCTAACCCAAACCAAACCCTAACACTAACACAACCCCAAACACTAACCCTAAACCTAATCCTAACACTAAACCTTACCCAAACCCTAAACCTAACCCTAACCCTAACACAAACCCTAATCCTAATTCTAAACATAACCATAAACCTAACCCTAAACTTAACACTAACGCAAACCCAAACCCTTACCCTAAACCTAAACTTAACCCTATCCCTAAGCCAAACCGTAATCCTAACCCTAACCCAAGCCCTAACCCTAACACAAGCCCTAAACCTAACCCTAACCCTAACCCTTACACTAATCCAAACTCTAACCCTAACCCTAACCCTAGTCCTAACCCTAACCAAAACCCTAAACCTAACCTAAACCCTAACCCTAACCCTAAATCTAACAGAAACCCTAACCCTAAACCTAACACAAACCCTAACCCTAACCCTAAACATTACCCTAACCCAAACCCAAACCCTAAACCTAATCCTAAACCTACCCCAAACCCTAAACCTAACCCTAACCCAAACCCTAACCCTAACCCTAACCCTAAGCCAAACCTTAACCCTAAAACTAACCCTAACCCTAACCCTAAATCTAACCCTAAACCTAACCCTAACCCAAACCAAACCCTAACACTAACCCAAACCCAAACCCTAACCCTAAACCTAATCCTAACACTAAACCTTACCCAAACCCTAAACCTAAACCTAACCCTAACCCAAACCCTAATCCTAACTCTAAACCTAACCCTAACCCTAACCAAAACCCTAACCCTAACCCTAACCCTAACACTAACCCTAACACAATCCCTAACCCTGAACCTAACCGTAACACTAACCCTAAAAAAACCTTAGCCTAACCCTAACCCTAACCCAAACCCTAACCCTAATCGTAATCCTATCCCTAACCCTAAACCTAACCCTAAACCTAACCCTAACCCTAACCCTAACCCAAACCATAACCCTAACCCTAACCCTAACCCTAACCCTACCCCAAACCCTAACCCTAATCCTAACTCTAAACCTAAACCTAACCCTAACCCAAACCCAAACCCAAACCCTAACCCTAACCCTAAAAAAGCCTTACCCTAACCCTAACCCTAACCCAAACCTAACCCTAATCGTAATCCTATCCCTAACCCTAAACCTAACCCAAACCGTAACCCTAACACTAACCCTAACCCTAACCCAAACCCTAACCCTAATCGTAATCCTATCCCTAACCCTAACCCTAACCATAAACCTAACCCCAACCCTATCCCTAACCCTAACGCTAAACCAAACCCAAACCCTACCCAAAAGCTAACTCTAAACCTAACCCTAACACTAATCCTAACCCTAACACTAACCCAAACTCAAACCCTAACCCTAAACCTAACACTAAACCTAATCGTAAACCTAACCCAAACCCTAAATCTAAACCTAACCCTAACCCTAACCGAAACCCCAACCCTAACGCTATAACTGAACCTAACCCTAACCCTAACCCTAATCCGAACCCTAACCCTAACCCTGACACTAACCCTAACCCTAACCCTAACCCTAACACAAACACTAACCCTAACCCAAACCCAAACCCTAACCCTAAACCTAACCTTCATCCTAACCCAAATCCTAACCCTAAACCTAACCCTAAACCAAACCCAAACCCTAACCCAAAGCTAACCCTAACTGTAACCCTAACCCAAATCCTAACCCTAAACCTAACCTAAACCCTAACGGAAACCCCAACCCTAACCCTAACCCTAACCCTAAACCTATCCCAATCCCTAACCCTAAACCTAAACCTAACTCTAACCCTAACCCTAAACCTAACCCGAACCCTAACCCTAAACCTAACTCTAAACTTAACAATAACCCAACCCAAACCCTAACCCTAACACTAAACCTAACCCTAACCCTAACCGAAACCCCAACCCTAACCCTAACACTGAACCTAACCCTAACTCTAACCCTAACCCTAACCCTAACCCTAAACCTAACCCTAACAATAACCGTAACCCTAACACAAACACTAACCCTAACCCAAACCCAAACCCAAACCCTAACCCTAAACCTAACCCTCATCATAACCCAAACCCTAACCCTAACCCTAACCCTAAACCAAACCCAAACCCTAACCCAAAGCTAACCCTAAACCTAACCCTAACACTAATCCTAACCCTAACACTAACCCAAACACAAACCCTAACCCTAACCATAACACTAACCCTAAACGTAACCCTAACCCAAATCCTAACCCTAAACCTAACGGAAACCCTAACCCTAACCCTAAACTTAACCCTAACACTAACCTTAACCCTAACCCTAAACCTAAACCAAACCCTAACCCTAAACTTAACGCTAACCAGAAACCTAACCCATACCCTAACCCTAACTCTAACTTCGAAATTTAACACTAACCCAAACCCAAAACCTAACCCTAAACCGAACCCTAACCCTAACCCTAACCCTAACAGTAACCCTAACTCTAATCTTAACCTTAACCCTAATGCAAACCCTAACCATAACCATAAACCTAATCCTAATCCTAATCCTAACCCAAACCCTAACCCTAACCCTAACCCTAAACCAAACCCTAACCCTAACCCAAACCCTAATACTAACCCTAACCCTAACCCTAACCCAAACCCTAACCCTAAACCTAACCTAACCCTAACCCTAACCTAACACTAATCCAAACCGTAACCCTAACCCACACACAGACAGTAAACATAATCCTAACCCTAAACCTTACCCAAACCCTAAACTTAACCCTAACCCTAACCCTAACATAAACCCTAACCCTAAACCTAACCCTAACCCTAACCCTAAACCAAACCCTAACCCTAAACCTAACCCTAACCCTGACCCTAACACAAACACTAACCCTAACCCAAACCCAAAGCCTAATCCTAAACCTAAAGCTCATCCTAACCCAAACCCTAACCCTAAACCTAATCCTAAACCAAACCCAAACCCTAACCCAAAGCTAACCCTAAACCTAAGCCTAACACTAATCCTAACCCTAACACTAACCCAAACCCTAATCCGAACTCTAAACCTAACCCTAACCCTAAACCAAACCCAAACCCTAACCCTAACCCTAACACTAACCCTATCACAAACCCTAACACTAACCCTAACCCTAACCCTAACACTAATCTTAACCCTAACCCTATCCCTAACCCTAACCCTAACACTAACCCTAACCCTAACCCTAACACTAACCCTAACACAAACCCTAACACTAACCCTAACCCTAACCCTAACCATAACACTAATCCTAACCCTAAACCTAACCCAAAACCTGACCATAACACAAAACCTAACCCTAACCCAAACACAAACGCTAACACAAACCCTAACACTAACCCTAACCCTAACCCTATCACTAATCCTATCTCTAACCCTAACTCTAACCCTAACCCTAACACTAATCCTAACCCTAACCCTAACCCTAACCCTAACCATAAGCCTAACCCTAACCCTAACCCTAAACCAAACCCTAACCCTAACCCTAACACTAACCCTTACCCTAACCCTACCCCAAACCATAACCCTAACCCTAACCCTAAACCTAACCCTAACACAAAGCCAAAGCTTCACCCTAAACCTAACCCTTACCCTAACCCTAAACCAAACCTTACCCTAACCATAACCCTTACCCAAACCGTAACCCTAACCCTAACCCTAACCCTAATCCTAAACGTAACCCTAAGCCAAAACCTAACTCTTAACCTAACCCAAACCCTAACACTAACCCTAACCTTAACTCTACCCGTAATCCAAACACAAACCCTTACACTCACACTAACCCTAAAACTAACCCTAACCCTAACCCTAGTCCTAACCCTAACCAAAACCCTAAACCTAACCTAACCCCTAACCCTAACCCTAAATCTAACAGAAACCCTAAACCTAACCCTAACCCTAACCCTCACCCAAACGCTAACATTAACACTAACCCTAACGCAAAACCTAATCCTAACCCTAACCATAACCCCTAACCCCTAACCCAGAATCCTAACCCTAAACCTAAACAAAACCCTAAACTTAACCCTAACCCTAACCCTAACCCTAACCCTAACCCAAACCCTAACCCTAACCCTAACCCTACCCGAAACCCTAGCCCTAACCCTAACCCAAATGCTAACCCTAACCCTAACCCTAAGCCTAACCTTAACCCTAACACTAACCCTAAACCTATCCCTAACTCTAACCCTAAACCTAACCCTAACCCTAACCCAAACCAAACCCTAACACTAACCCAAACCCAAACACTAACCCTAAACCTAATCCTAACACTAAACCTTACCCAAACCCTAAACCTAACCCTAACCCTAACACAAACCCTAATCCTAATTCTAAACATAACCATAAACCAAACCCTAAACTTAACACTAACGCAAACCCAAACCCTTACCCTAAACCTAAACTTAACCCTATCCCTAAGCCAAACCGTAATCCTAACCCTAACCCAAGCCCTAACCCTAACACAAGCCCTAAACCTAACCCTAACCCTAACCCTTACACTAATCCAAACTCTAACCCTAACCCTAACCCTAGTCCTAACCCTAACCAAAACCCTAAACCTAACCTAAACCCTAACCCTAACCCTAAATCTAACAGAAACCCTAACCCTAAACCTAACACAAACCCTAACCCTAACCCTAAACATTACCCTAACCCAAACCCAAACCCTAAACCTAATCCTAAACCTACCCCAAACCCTAAACCTAACCCTAACCCAAACCCTAACCCTAACCCTAACCCTAAGCCAAACCTTAACCCTAAAACTAACCCTAACCCTAACCCTAAATCTAACCCTAAACCTAACCCTAACCCAAACCAAACCCTAACACTAACCCAAACCCAAACCCTAACCCTAAACCTAATCCTAACACTAAACCTTACCCAAACCCTAAACCTAACCCTAACCCTAACCCAAACCCTAATCCTAACTCTAAACCTAACCCTAACCCTAACCAAAACCCTAACCCTAACCCTAACCCTAACACTAACCCTAACACAATCCCTAACCCTGAACCTAACCGTAACACTAACCCTAAAAAAACCTTAGCCTAACCCTAACCCTAACCCAAACCCTAACCCTAATCGTAATCCTATCCCTAACCCTAAACCTAACCCTAAACCTAACCCTAACCCTAACCCTAACCCAAACCATAACCCTAACCCTAACCCTAACCCTAACCCTACCCCAAACCCTAACCCTAATCCTAACTCTAAACCTAAACCTAACCCTAACCCAAACCCAAACCCTAACCCTAACCCTAAAAAAGCCTTACCCTAACCCTAACCCTAACCCAAACCTAACCCTAATCGTAATCCTATCCCTAACCCTAAACCTAACCCAAACCGTAACCCTAACACTAACCCTAACCCTAACCCAAACCCTAACCCTAATCGTAATCCTATCCCTAACCCTAACCCTAACCATAAACCTAACCCCAACCCTATCCCTAACCCTAACGCTAAACCAAACCCAAACCCTACCCAAAAGCTAACTCTAAACCTAACCCTAACACTAATCCTAACCCTAACACTAACCCAAACTCAAACCCTAACCCTAAACCTAACACTAAACCTAATCGTAAACCTAACCCAAACCCTAAATCTAAACCTAACCCTAACCCTAACCGAAACCCCAACCCTAACGCTATAACTGAACCTAACCCTAACCCTAACCCTAATCCGAACCCTAACCCTAACCCTAACACTAACCCTAACCCTAACCCTAACCCTAACACAAACACTAACCCTAACCCAAACCCAAACCCTAACCCTAAACCTAACCTTCATCCTAACCCAAATCCTAACCCTAAACCTAACCCTAAACCAAACCCAAACCCTAACCCAAAGCTAACCCTAACTGTAACCCTAACCCAAATCCTAACCCTAAACCTAACCTAAACCCTAACGGAAACCCCAACCCTAACCCTAACCCTAACCCTAAACCTATCCCAATCCCTAACCCTAAACCTAAACCTAACTCTAACCCTAACCCTAAACCTAACCCGAACCCTAACCCTAAACCTAACTCTAAACTTAACAATAACCCAACCCAAACCCTCACCCTAAACCTAAGCCTAACCCTAATCCTAACCCTAACCGTAATCCTAACACAAAACCTAACCCTAACCCAAACCCAAACCCTACCCCTAATCCTAACCCTCATCCTAACCCAAACCCTAACTCTAACCCTCAGCCTAAACCTAACCCAAACCCTAACCCTAACCCAAACCCTAACCCTAACCCTAACCCTAACACTAACCCTAACCGAAACCAAAACCTAACCCTAATATTAACCCGAAACCTATCCCTAACCCTAACCCTAACCCTAACCTTAACCCAAAACCAGTAATTAAACCTAATCCTAACCCTTAACCTTACCCAAACCCTAAACTTAACCCTAACACTAACCCTAACCCTATCCCTAAAGATAACACAAAACCTAACGCTAAACCAAACCCTAACCCTAACCCTAACCCAAACCCTAACCCTAACCCTAACTCTAAACTTAACACTAACCCAAAGCCAAACCATCACCCTAAACATAACCCTAACCCTAACCCTAACAGTAACCCTAACCCTAAACTTAACCCTAACCCTAACGCAAACCATAACCATAACCCTAACCCTAACCCTAATCCTAACCGTAACCCAAAACCTATCTCTAACCCTATCCCTAACCCTTACCCTAACCCTAACACAAACCCTAATACTAACCCTAACCCTAACCCTAACCCTAACCCTAACCCAAAACATAAACCTAACCCTAACCCTAACCCTAACACTAATCCAAACCCTAACCCTAACCCACACCCAGACAGTAAACCTAATCCTAACCCTAAAATTACCCAAACCCTAAACTTAACCCTAACCCTAACCCTAACCCTAACCCAAAGCCTAACACAAAACCTAACCCTAACTCTAACCCTAACACAAACCCTAACCCTCACCTTAAACTTAACACTAAGCCAAACCCAAACCATTACCCTGAACCTACCCCTAACCCTATCCCAAACCCTAACAGTAACCCTAACTCTAATATTAACCCTAACCCTAACCCAAACCCTAAACATAACCCAAACCCAAACCCTAAGCCTAACCCTAACACAAACCCTAACCCTGAACCTAAGCCTAACCCTAACCCTAAAAAAACCTTACCCTAACCGTAACCCTAACCCAAACCATAACCCTAACCCTAACCAAAACCCTAACCCTAATCGTAATCCTATCCCTAACCATAACCCTAACCCTAAACCTAACCCTAACCCTAACCCTAAACCAAACCCAAACCCTAACCCAAAGCTAACACTAAACCTAACCCTAACAATAACCCGAACTCAAACCCTAACCCTAACCTTAACACTAACCGTAACCGTAACCCTAACCCAAACCCTAACCCTAAACCTAACGCTAACACTAACCAAAACCCCAACCCTAACCCTAACACTAAACCTGACCCTAACGCTAACCGTAACCCTAACACTAATCCTAACCTTAACCCTAACCCTAACCCTAACCCTAACCCTAACCCTAACACAAACCCTATCCCTAACACAAAACCAAACCCTAACCCTAAACCTAACCCTCATCCTAACCCAAACCCTAACTCTAACCCTAAGCGTAAACGTAACCCTAACCCTAACCCTAACCCAAAACCCTAACCCTAACCCTAACCCTAACCCTAAACCAAACCCATACATTAAACCTAATCCTAACCCTAAACCTTACTCAAACAATAAACTTAACCCTAACTCTAACCCTAAGCGTAAACGTAACCCTAACCCTAACCCTAAATTTTACGCTGACCCTAAACCTAACCCATACCCTAACCCTAACTCTAACTCGAAACTTAACACTAACCAAAACCCAAAACCTCACCCTAAACCTAACCCTAACCCTAACCCTAACCCTAACAGTAACCCTAACTCTAATCTTAACCTTAACCCTCATGCAAACCCTAACCATAACCATAACCCTAATCCTAATCCTAACCCTAACCCAAACCCTAACCCTAACCCTAACCCTAAACCTAACCCTAACCCTAACCCTAACCCAAACCCTAATACTAACCCTAACCCTAACACTAACCCAAACCCTAACCCTAAACCTAACCTAACCCTAACCCTACCCCTAACACTAACACTAATCCAAAAATTAACCCTAACCCACACACAGACAGTAAACCTAATCCTAACCCTTAACTTTACCCAAACCCTAAACTTAACCTTAAACCCAACCCTAACCCAAAACCTAACCCTAAACCTAACCATAACCCTAAACCAAACCCTAACCCTAAGCCTAACCCTAACCCTAACCCTAACACAAACACTAACCCTAACCCAAATCCAATCCCTAACCCTCATTCTAACCCAAACCCTAACCCTGAACCTAATCCTAAACGAAACCCACACCCTAACCCAAAGCTAACCCTAAACCTAACCATAACACTAATCCTAACCCTAACACTAACCCGAACACAAACCCTAACCCTGACCCTAACACTAACCCTAACCCTAACCCTAACCCAAATCCTAACCCTAAACCTACCCCTAACCGTAACGGAAACCCCAACCCTAAACCTAACCCTAACCCTAAACCTATCCCAAACCCTAACCCGAAACGTAAACCTAACTCGAACCCTAACCCTAAACCTAACCCAAACCCTAACCCTAAACCTAACTCTAAACTTAACATTAACCCAAACCCAAACCCTCACCCTAAACCTAACCCTAACCCTAATCCTAACCTTAACCCTAATCCTAACACAAAACCTAACCCTAACACAAACCCAAACCCTACCCCTAATCCTAACCCTCATCCTAACCCAAAATCTAACTCTAACCCTCAGCCTAAACCTAACCCAAACCCTAACCCTATCCCAAACCCTAACCCTAACCCTAACCCTAACCGTAACCCTAACACTAACCCTAACAGAAACCAAAACCTAAACGTAATCTTAACCCTAACCCTAACCCTAACCCTAACCCTAACCTTAACCCAAAACCAGAAATTAAACCTAATCCTAACCCATAACCTTACCCAAACCCTAAACTTAACCCTAACACTAACCCTAACCCTAACCCTAAAGATAACACAAAACCTAACCCTAAACCAAACCCTAACCCTAACCCTAACCCAAACCCTAACCCTAACCCTAACTCTAAACTTAACACTAACCCAAACCCAAACCATCACCCTAAACCTAACCCTAACCCTAACCCTAATCCTAATAGTAACCCTAACCCTAAACTTAACCCTAACCATAACGCAAACCCTAACGCAAAACCTAACCCTAACCCTAATCCTAACCCTAACCAAAACGCTAACTCTAACCCTATCCCTAAACCTAACCCTAACCCTAACACAAACCCTAATACTAACCCTAACACTAACCCTAACCCAAAACCTAAACCTAACCCTAACCCTAACCCTAACACTAATCCAAACCCTAACCCTAACCCACACCCAGACAGTAAACCTAATCCTAACCCTAAACATTACCCAAACCCTAAACTTAACCCTAACACTAACCCTAACCCTAACCCAAACCCTAACACTAAACCTAACCCTAACTCGAACCCTAATACAAACCCTAAACATATCCCTAAACTTAACACTAACCCAAAGCTGAACCACTACCCTGAACCTACCCCTAACTCTAACAAAAACCCTAACAATAACCCTAACTCTAATCTTAACCCTAACCCAAACCCTAACCCTAAGCCTAACCCTAACCCTAACCCTAACCCTAAACCAAACCCAAACCCTAACCCAAAGTTAACCCTAAACCTAACCCTAACACTTACCCGAACTCAAACCCTTATCCTAACCTTAACACTAACCCTAACCGTAACCCTAACCCAAACCCTAACCCTAAAACTAACGCTAAACCTAACCTAAACCCCAACCCTAACCGTAACACTAAACCTAACCATAACGCTAACCGTAACCCTAACACTAACCCTAACTCTAACCCTAAACCTAACCCTAACACAAACCCTAACCCTCACCCAAACCCATACCCTAACCCTAAACCAAACCCTCATCCTAACCCAAACTCTAACTCTAAACCTAAGCGTAAACCTAACCCTAACCCTAACGCAAACCCCAACCCTAACCCTAACACTAACCCTAACCCTAACCCTAACCCTAAACTTAACAGAAACCCTAACCCTAACCCTAAACCTAACCCAAACCCTAAACCTAAACTTAACGCTAACCCAAAACCTAACCCATACCCTAACCCTAACTCTAACTCGAAACTTAACACTAACCAAAAACCAAAACCTCACCCTAAACCTAACCCTAAGCCTAACCCTAACCCTAACCCTAACAGTAACCCTAACTCTAATCTTAAACTTAATCCTAATGCAAACCCTAACCATAACTATAACCCTAAACCTAATCCTAACCCTAACCCAAACCCTAACCCTAACCCTAACCCTAAACCTAACCTTAACCCTAACCCAAACCCTAATACTAACCCTAACCCTAACCCTAACCCAAACCCTAACCCTAAACCTAACCTAACCCTATCCGTAACCCTAACACTAATACAAACCGTAACCCTAACCCACACACAGACAGTAAACGTAATCCTAACCCTAAACCTTACCCAAACCCTAAAATTAACCCTAACCCTATCCCTAACCCAAACCCTAACCCTAAAACTAACCCTAACCCTAACCCTAACCCTAACGCAAACCCTAACCCTAACCCTAACCCTAAACTTAACACTGAACCAAACCCAAACCCTTACTCTAAACCTAACCCTAACCCTAACAAAAACCCTAACAATAACCCTAACCCTAACCCTAACCCTAACCCTAAGCCAAACCTTAACCCTAACACTAACCCTATCCCTAACCCTAACTCTAACCCTAACTCTAACCCTAACCCTAACCCAAACCAAACCCTAACACTAACCCAAACCCAAACCCTAACCCTAAACCTAATCCTAACACTAAACCTTACCCAAACCCTAAACCTAACCCTAACCCTAACCCAAACCCTAATCCTAAGTCTAAACCTAACCCTAACCCTAACCCAAACCCAAACCATAACCCTAACCCTAACACTAACCCTAACACAAACAATAACCCTGATCCTAACCCGAACCAGAACCCTAAATAAAACTTATCCTAACACTAACCCTAACCCAAATCGTAACCCTAACCCTAACCCTAACCCAAACCGTAACCCTAATTGTAATCCTATCTCTAAAACTACCTAACCCTAACCCTAACCCTAACCCTAACCCTAACCCATACATTAAACCTAATCCTAACGTTAAACCTTACTCAAACCCTAAACTTAAACCTAACACTAACCTTAACCCTAACCCTAAACCTAACGCTCATCCTAACCCAAACCCTAACTCTAACCCTAAGCATAAACCTAACCCTAACCCTAACCCTAACCCAAAACCTAACCCTAACTCTAACCCTAACACTAACCCTAAATGAAACCAAAACCTAACCCTAATCATAACTCTAACCCTAAACCTAACCCTAACCCTAACCCTAACCTAAACCCATACATTAAACCTAATCCTAACCCTAAACCTTACTCAAACCCTAAAATTAACCCTAACCCATAAACTTAACCCTAACCCTAACCCTAACCCATACCCTAACCCTAACTCTAACTCGAAACTTAACACTAATCCAAACCCAAACTCTCACCCTAAACCTAACCCTAACCATAACCGTAACCCTAACCCTAACAGTAACCGTATCCCTAATCTTAACCCTAACCCTAATGCAAACCCTAACCATAACCATAACCCTAATCCAAATCCTAACCCTAACCCAAACCCTAACCCTAACCCTAACCCTAAACCTAACCCTATCCTTAACCCAAACCCTAATACTAAACCTAACCCTAACCCTAAACCAAACCCTAACCCTAAACCTAACCTAACCCTAACCCTAACCCTAACACTAATCCAAACCGTAACCCTAACCCACACCCAGACAGTAAATCTAATCCTATCCCTAAACCTTACCCAAACTCTAATCTTAACCCTCACCCTACACCTAACCCAAACCCTAACCCTAAACCTAAACCTAACCCTAACCCTAACACAAACACTAACCCTAAACCTAACCCTAAACTTAACACTAAACCAAACCCAAACCCTTACCCTAAACCTAACCCTAACCCTAACCCAAACCCTAACACAAAACCTAACTCTAATCTTACCCCTAACCCTAACCCAAACAATAACCATAACCCTAACCCTAATCCTAACACTAACCCAAACCCAAACCCTTACCCTAAACCTAACCCTAACCCTAACCCTAACCCAAACCCTAACACTAACCCTATCTCTAATCTTAACCCTAACCCTAAGCCAAACAATAACCATAACCCTAACCCTAATCCTAACCCTAACCCTAACCCAAACCCTAACCCTAAACCTAACCCTAACCAAAACCGTAATCCTAACCTGAACCCAAACCCTAACCCTAACCCAAGCCCGCAACCTAACCCTAACCCTAACCCTAACCCAAAGCCTAAACCTAACCCTAACCCAAACCCTAACCCTAACCCTAACCCTAACCCTAAGCCAAACCTTAACCCTAACCCTAACCCTAACCCTAACCCTAACCCTAAGCCAAACCTTAACCCTAACACTAACCCTAACCCTAACCCTAACTCTAACCCGAACTCTAACCCTAACCCAAAACAAACCCTATCACTAACCCAAACCCAAACCCTAACCCTAAACCTAATCCTAACACTAAACCTTACCCAAACCCTAAACCTAACCCTAACCCTAACCCAAACCCTAATCCTAACTCTAAACCTAACCCTAACCCTAACCCAAACCCAAACCCTAACCCTAACACTAACACTAACCCTAACACAAACAATAACCCTGATCCTAACCCTAACCCGAACCCTAAAAAAACCTTACCCTAACCCTAACCCTAACCCAAATCGTAACCCTAACCCTAACCCTAACCCTAACCCAAACCCTAACCCTAATGGTAATCCTATCTCTAACACTAACCCTAACCCTAACCCTAAACCTAACCCTAACCCAAACCATATCCCAAACCCTAACCCTAAACCTAACCCTAACCCAAAGCGAAACCCTAACCCTAAACCTAACCTTAACCCTAACCCTAACCCTAAACCAAACCTTACCCTAATCCTAACCCTAACCCAACCGTAACCCTAACACTAAACCTAACCTTAACCCTCACCCAAACCATAACAATAACCCTAAACCTAAACCTAACCCTAACCCAAAGCGAAAACCTCACCCTAAACCTAACCCTAACCCTAACCCTTACCCTAACCCAAAACCTAACTCTAACCCTAACCCAAACCCTAACACTAATCCTAAACTTAACTCTACCCCTAATCCAAACCCAAACCTTTACACTCACACTAACCCTAAACCTAACCCTAACCCTAACCCTAGTCCTAACCCTAACCGAAACCCTAAACCTAACCTAAACCCTAACCCTAACCATAACACTAACAGTAACCCTAACCCTCACCCAAACCCTAACATTAACACTAACCCTAACCCAAAACTTAATCCTAACCCTAACCCTAACACTAAACCTAACCCTAACATTAACCCTAACCCTAACCCAAACCGTAACCCTAACACTATCCCAAACCCTAACCCTAAACCTAACCCTAACCCTAACCCTAACTCTAACCCTAATCCTAACCCTAACCCTAAACTTAACACTAACACAAACCCAAACCCTTACCCTAAACCTAAAATTAACCCTACCCCAAACCCAAACCCTAACACTAACCCTAACTCTAATCTTAACCCTAACCCTAACCCAAACCCTAACCATAACCCTAACCCTAATCCTAACCCTAACCCTAACCCAAACCCTAACCCTAATCGTAATCCTATCCCTAACCCTAACCCTAACCCTAAACCTAACCCTAACCCTAACCCTAACCGAAAACCTAACCCTAACCCTAA
>CM069551.1:8847500-8867500 GCA_035773235.1 Eospalax fontanierii
AACCCTAACGCTAACCCTAACACTAACACTAACCCAAACCATAATCCTAACCCTAACCCTAACCCTAACCCTACCCCAAACCCTAACCCTAACCCAAACCCTAATCCTAACTCTAAACCTAACCCTAACCCTAACCCAAACCCAAACCCTAACCCTAACCCTACCACTAACCGTAACACAAACCCTAACCCTGAACCTAACCCTAACCCTAAAAAAGCCTTACCCTAAACCTAACCCTAACCCAAACCTAACCCTAATCGTAATTCTATCCCTAACCCTAAACCTAACCCAAACCGTAACCCTAACACTAACCCTAACCCTAACCCTAATCGTAATCCTATCCCTAACCCTATCCCTAACCCTAAACCAAACCCAAACCCTACCCCAAAGCTAAATCTAAACCTAACCCTAACACTAATCCTAACCCTAACACTAACCCGAACTCAAACCCTAACCCTAAACCTAACACTAAACCTAACCGTAAACCTAACCCAAACCCTAAAACTAAACCTAACCCTAACCCTAACCGAAACCCCAACCCTAACCCTAACACTGAACCTAACCCTAAACCTAACCCTAATCCTAACCCTAACCCTAACCCTAACCCTAACCCTAACACTAACACAAACACTAACCCTAACACAAACCCAAACCCTAACCCTAAACCTAATCCTCATCCTAACCCAAACCCTAACCCTAAACCTAACCCTAAACCAAACCCAAACCCTAACCCAAAGCTAACCCTAAACCTAACCCTAACACTAATACTAAATCTAACACTAACCCGAACACAAACCCTAACCCTTACCCTAACACTAACCGTAACTGTAACCCTAACCCAAATCCTAACCCTAAACCTAACCCTAACCCTAAAGGAAACCCCAACCCTAACCCTAACCCTAACCCTAAACCTAAACCTATCCCAAACCCTAACCATAAGCCTAAACCTAACTCTAACCCTAACCCTAACCCTAACCGAAACCCTAACCCTAAACCTAACTCTAAACTTAACACTAACCCAAACCCAAACCCTCACCCTAAACCTAACCCTAACCCTAACCCTAAACCTAAACCTAACTCTAACCCTAACCCAAACCCTAATCCCAAACCTAACCCTAATCCTAACACAAAACCTAACCCTAACACAAACCCAAACCCTACCCCTAATCATATCCCTCATCCTAACCCAAACCCTAACTCTAACCCTCAGCCTAAACCTAACCCAAACCCTAACCCTAACCCAAACCCTTACCCTAACCCTAACCCTAACCCTAACCCTAACACTAAGCCTAACCGAAACCAAAACCTAACCCTAATCTTAACCCTAACCCTAACCCTAACCCTAACCCTTAAAACTAACACTAACCCTAACCCTAACCCTAACTCTAACCCTAACGCTAACCCAAAACCCAAACCCTAACCCTAATCCTAACCCTAACCCTAACCCTAACCCTAACCCTAACCCTAACCCTAAACCTAACCCTAACCCAAACCCTAACTCTAACCCTATCCCTAAACCTAACCCTAACCCTAACACAAACCCTAATACTAATCCTAACCCTAACCCTAACGCTAACCCAAAACCTAAGCCTAACCCTAACCCTAAGACTAACACTAACACTAATCCAAACCCTAACCCTAACCCACACCCAGACAGTAAACCTAATCCTAACCCTAACCCACACCCAGACACTAAACCTAATCCTAACCCTAAACCTTACCCAAACCCTAACACTAAACCTAACCCTAACTCTAACCCGAACACAAACCCTAACCCTAACCCTAAACTTAACACTAACCCAAACCCAAACCATTACCCTGAACCTACCCCTACCCCTAACCCAAACCCTAACAGTAACCCTAACGCTAACCCTAACCCTAACCCTAACCCTAACCTTAACCTAAAACCAGAAATTAAACGTAATCCTAAACCTTAACCTTACCCAAACCCTAAACTTAACCCTAACACTAATCCTAACCCTAAACCTAAAGATAACACAAAACCTAACCCTAAACCTAACCCAAACCCTAACCCTAATCCTAACTCTAAAATTAACACTAACCCAAACCCAAACCATCACCCTAAACCTAACCCTAACACTAACCCTAACCCTAACCCTTACAGTAACCCTAACCCTAAACTTAACCCTAACCCTAACCCTAACCCAAACCCTAACCCTAACCCTAACACTAACCCTAACACAAACCCTAACCCTGAACCTAAGCCTAACCCTAACCCTAAAAAAACCTTACCCTAACCATAAGCCTAATCCAAACCTTAACCCTAACCGTAACCAAAACCCTAACCCTAATCGTAATCCTATCCCTAACCCTAACACTAACCCTAACCCTAACCCTAACCCTAAACCAAACCCAAATCCTAACCCAAAGCTAACTCTAAACCTAACCTTAACACTAACCCGAAATCAAACCCTAACCCTAACCTTAACACTAACCCTAACCATAACCCTAACCCAAACCCTAACCCTAAACCTAACCCTAACACAAACCCTAACCCTCACCCAAACCCAAACCCTAACCCTAAACCTAACCCTCATCCTAACCCAAACCCTATCTCTAACCCTAAGCGTAAACCTAACCCTAACCCTAACCCTAACCCAAACCCTAACCCTAAGCCTAACCTTAACCCTATCACTAACCCTAACCGAAACCAAAACCTAACCCTAATCGTAACCCTAACCCTAAACCTAACCCTAACCCTAACCCTAACCCAAATCCATACATTAAACCTAATACTAACCCTAAACCTTACTCAAACCCTAAACTTAACCCTAACACTAACCTTAACCCTAACCCTAAACCTAACCCAAACCCTAACACTAAACTTAACCCTAACCCTAACCCATACCCTAACCCTAACTCTAACTCGAAACTTAACACTAACCCAAAACCAAAACCTCACCCTAAACCTAAACCCTAACCCTAACCCTAACCGTAACCCTAACAGTAACCCTAACCCTAATCTTAACCCTAACCCTAAAGCAAACCCTAACCATAACCATAACCATAACCCTAATCCTAACCCTAACCCAAACCCTAACCCTAAACCTAAACCTAACCCTAAACCTAACCCTAACACTAATCCAAACCGTAACCCTAACGCACACCCAGACAGTAAACAAAATCCTAACCCTAAAACTTACCCAAACCCTAAACTTAACCCTAACCCTAACCCTAACCCAAACCCTAACCCTAAACCTCACCGTAACCCTAACCCTAACGCAAACCCTAACACTAACCCTAACCCTAAACGTAACACTAAACCAAACACAAACCCTTACCCTAAACCTAACACTAACTCTAACCCAAACCCTAACACTAACTCTAACTCTAATATTACCCCAAACCTAACCCAAACAATAACCATAACCCTAACCCTAATCCTAACACTAACCCTAACCCAAACCCTAACCCTAAACCTAACCCTAACATTAACCCTAACCCTAAACTTAACACTAACCCAAACCCAAACCCTTACCCTAAAACTAACCCTAACCCTAACCCAAACCCTAACAATAACCATAACCCTAACCCTAACCCTAACCCTAACCCAAACCCTAAAAAAAAACCCTTACCCTAACCCTAACCATAAACTTAACACTAACCCAATCCCAAACCTTTACCCTAAACCTAATCCTAACCCTAACCCTAACCCAAACCCTAACACTAACCCTAACTCTAAACCTAACCCTAACCGAAACCCTAACCGTAACCCTAACCCTAACCCTAAACCTAACCCTAACCTTAACCCAAACCCTAATACTAACCCTAACCCTAACCCTAACCCTAACCCTAACCCTAACCGTAAACCTAAACCTAACCCTAACTGTAACCCTAACACTAATCCAAACAGTAATCCTAACCCACACCCAGACAGTAAACCTAATCCTAACCCTAAACCTTACCCAAACGCTAAACTTAACCCTAACCCTAACCCTAACCAAACCCTAAACCTAACCCTAACCCTAACCCTAACCATAACGCAAACCCTAACCCTATCCCTAACCCTAAACTTAACACTAAACCAAACACAAACCTTTACCCTAAACCTAACCCTAACCCTACCTAAACCCTAACACTAACCCTAACTGTAATCTTATCCCTAACCCTAACCCAAACAATAACCATAACCCTAACCCTAATCCTAACCCTAACCCTAACCCAAACCCTAATCCAAACCTTAACCCTAAAACTAACACTAACCAAAACTCTAAACCTAACCCTAACCGTAACCCCAACCCTAACGCTAACACAAACCCAAACACTAACCCTAACCGAAACCTAACCATAACCCTAACCAAAAACCTAACCCTAACCCAAACCCTAACCTTAACCCTCACACTAACCCTAACCCTAACACTAACCCTAAACCTAAAGCTAACCCAAACCCTAACCCTAACCCAAACCAAAACCCTAACCCTAATATTAAACCTAACCGTAACCCTAACACAAACCCTAACCGTAACCCTTACCCTAACCCAAACAAAACCCTAACCCTAACCTTAAACGTAACCCTACCCCAAACCCAAACCCTAACCCTAAGCCTAACCCGAACCCTAACCCTAACCCTAACCCAAACCCAAACCCAAACCCTAACCCGATCCTTAACCCTAACCCTAAGCCTAACCCTAACCCAAACCCTAACCCTAACACTAACCCAAACACTAACTCAAACCCAAACCCTAAGCCTAGACCTAACCCTAACCCTAAACCTAATCCAAACCCTAACCCTAACCCTAACCCTAAAGTTTACCCAAACCCTAACCCTAACACTAACCCTAACCCTAAACGTAACCCTAACCCAAACCCAAACCCTAAACCTAACCCTAACCCTAACCCTAACCCTAACCCTAACCCTAACCCTAACCTTAACCCAAACCCTAACCCTAACCCTAACCCTAGCATTAACCCAAACCGTAACCCTAACGCTAACACTATCCCTAACCCTAAACCTAACCCTAACACAAACCCAAACCCTAACCCTAACCTTAACCCTAACCCAAACCCTCACCCTAACCCAAATCCAAACCGAAATCCTAACCCTAACCCTAACCCTCACCCTTACCCTAAAACAACCCTAACCCTAAGCCTAACCCAAACCCTAACCCTAAACCTAACCCTAAACTTAACCCAAACCCTAACCCTAACACTAACCTTAACACTAACCATAATCCTAAAACAAACCCAAACCCTAACCCTAACCCTAACCCTAACCCTAAACCGAAACCTAACCCAAAACCTAACCCTAACCCTAACCCTAACCCTAACTCTAAAACTAACCCAAACCATAAACCTAACCCTAACCCTAACGCTAACCCAAACCCTAAACCTAACACTAACCCTAACAGTAACTCAAAAACTAACCCAAACCCAAACCCTAAGCCTAAACCTAACCCTAACCCTAAACCTAAACCAAACCCTAAGCCTAACCCTAACCCTAACAATAACCTTAAACCAAACCCTAACCCTAAACCTAAACCTAACCTTAAACCAAACCCTAACCCTAACACTAAACCTAACACTTACCCTAACCCTAACCCAAAACCAAACCCTAACCCTAACCCTTACTCTAACCCAAACCATAACCCTAACCCTAACCCTAACCCTAACCCAAACCAAAACCCAAACCCTAACACTAACCTTAACAATAACCCTAAACCTAATCATAACCAAAACGGTAACCCCAATTCAAACCCTAACCCTAACACTAACCCTAACCCAAACCCTAACCCTAATCTTAGCCCTAACCCCAACACACACCCTAACCCTAAACCAAACCCTATTCCTAACCCAAACTCTAACCCTAACCCAAACCATAACCCTAACCCTAACCCTAACCCTTACACTAACCCTCACCCTAACCCTGACCCTAACCCAAATCCAAACCATAAGCCTAACCCTAACACTAACCCTAACAGAAACCCAAACATAAACCGTGACTGTAAACCTAATCCTAACCGAAAACCAAACCCTAATCCTAAACCTAACCCTAACCCTAACGCAAAACCAAACCCTAACCCTAAGCCTAAACCAAACCCAAACCCTAACCCTAACCCTAACTCTAACCCCTAACACCTAAACCCTAACCCACACCCTAAACCTAACCCTAACCCAAACCTTAACCCTAACCCTAACCCAAACCCTAACCCTAACTGTAACCCTAAGTCTAACCCTAATCCAAAACCAAACCCTCACTCTAACCCTAACCCTAACTCTAACCCTAAGGCTAACCCAAATCCTAACCCTAACCCAAACACTAACCATAACCGTAACCCTAACCCTAACCCAAACACTAACTCTAACAGTAACCCTAACCCAAAGCTAACCCTCACCCAAACCCAAACCTAAACCCTAAAACTAAACCTAACCCCAAACCTAACACAAACACAAAACCTAAATCTAAACCTAAACGTAACCCAAACTCAAACCCTAACACTAACCCAAACCCTAACCCTAACCCTAACCGTAACCCTAACCCTAATCCTAACCCAAACCCTAACCCTAACCCTAACCCTATCCCTAATCTTAACCCTAACCCGAAACCTAACCCTAACCCTAACACAAAGCCTAACCCTAACCCTCATCCTAACCCGAACCCTAACACTAACCCAAACCCAAACCCTAAACCTAAACCTACCATAACCCTAACAAACCCTAACCCTAACACTAACCCTAACACTAACCCAAACACTAACAAAAACCCAAACCCTAAGCCTAGACCTAACCCTAAACCTAAACCTAACCCAAACCCAATCGGTACTCTTAACACTAACCCTAACCCAAACCCAAACCCTAACCCTAACCCAAACCCAAACCCTAATCCTAAACCTAACCCTAACCCTAACCCTTACCCTAACCCTAAACGTAATCCAAACCCTTACCCTAACCCTAACCCTAACCTTAACCAAACCCTAACCCTAACGTTAACATAAACCCTAACCCTAACACTAACCCTAACCCTAAACAGAACCCTAACCCAAACACAAAACCTAACCCTAACCCTAACCCTAAACCTAACCCTAACCTTAACCCAAACCCTAACCCTAACCCTAACCCTAACATTAACGCAAACCCTAACTCTAACAATAACACTAAATCTAAATCTAACCCTAAACCTAACCCAAACCCTAACCCTATACTTAAACCTAACCCTAACCCTAACCCTCACACTAACCCTAACCCAAACCCTAAACCTAACACTAACCCTAACCCTAATCCTAAACCTAACCCAAAACCAAACCTTAACCCTAAACCTAACCCAAACCCAAACACTAATCCTAACCCGAAACCTAAACCTAACCCTAACCAAAATCCTAACCCTAACCCAAACCTTAACCTTAAAACTCACACTCACCCTAACCCAAACCCTAACCCTAACCCAAAACCAAACCTTAACCCTAACCCTAAAACTAACCTTAACCCTAACCCAAACCCAAAATGTAAAGCTAACCCTAACCCTAACCCAAACCCAAACCCTAACACTAACCCAACCCAAACCCAAACCCTAACCCTAACCATAACCTTAACCCTAACCCTAACCCAAACCCTAACCCTAACCCAAACCCTATCCCTAACCTGAACCCTAACCCAAACACTAACCCTAACACTAACCCTAACCCTAACCCTAACCCTAAAGCAAACAAAATCCTAAGCCTAACCCTAACCGTAAACCTAACCCAAACCAAACGGAAATCCTAACCCTAACCCTAACACAAACCCAAACCCTAATCCTAAACCTAATCCTAAACCTAACCCTAACCATAACACGAACCCTAACCCTAACCCTATCCCAAACCAAAACTCTAACCCTAAACCTAACCTTAACCCAAACCCAAACCCTTACCCTAAACCTAACCCTAACCCTAACCAAACCCTAATCCTAAACCTAACCCTAACCAAAACCCAAACCTTAACCATAACCCTAAACCTAACTCTAACCTAACCCAAACCCTAACACTAACCCTAACCCCAACCTAAGACAAACCCTAACCCTAACTCTAACCCTATCCCTAACACAAACACAAACCCTAACCCTAATTCTAACCCTTATCCAAACGCAAACCCTACCCCAAACCCTAACCCTAACCCTAACCCAAACCCTAACCCTAACACTAACCCTAACCCTAACACTAACCCTAACCCTAATCCTAGCCCAAGAGCAAACCCTAAGATTAACCCTTAACCTAAACCCAACCCAAACGCAAACGGTAATCTTAACCCTAAGCCTAAGTCAAACCCAAACACTAATCCTAAACCTAATCCTAAACCTGACCTTAACCCTAACCATAATACAAACCCAAAACTTAACCCAAACCCAAACCCTAACCCTAACCCTAACCCTAACCCTAACCCTAACCCAAACCTTAACACTAACCCTAACACTAACCCAAACCGTAACCCTAACCCTAACCGTAAACCTAACCCTAACCCTAACCCAAACCCAAACACAAACCCTAACCGAAACCGAACCATAACCCTAACCAAAATCCTAACCCTAACCCAAACCCTAACCTTAACCCTCACACTAACCCTAACCCTAACCCTAACCCTAAACCTAACCCTAACCCTAATCCTAACCCAAACCCAAACCCTAACCCTAATCCTAACCCTAACCCTAACCCTAACACAAACCCAATCCTAACACTAACCCTAACCCTAACCCAAACAAAAACCTAACCCTAAACCTAAACGTAACCCTAACGCAAACCCAAACCCTAACCCTAAGCCTAACCCTAACCCTAACGCTAACCCTAACCGAAACCCAAACCGTAACCCGATCCTTAACCCTAACCCTAAGCCTAACCATAACCCAAACCCTAACCGTAACCCAAACCCTAAACATAACCCTAACCCTACCCATAATCCTAACCCTAATCTAAACCCAGACCCTAATCCTAACCCTAACCCTAGCCCAAACCAAACCGTAACCCTAACCCTAACCTTAACAGCTAACCCAAATCCAAACCGAAACCCTAACCCTAACCCTAACCCTAATCCTAACCCTAACCCTAACAAAACCCTAAACCTAAGTCTAAACCAAACCCTAACCCTAAAACTAACCCTAACCTTAACACAAACCCTAACCCTAACACTAACCCTAACACTAACCCTAACCCTAACCCTAACCCTAACCCTAAACCTAACCCAAACCCTAAACCTAACCCTCACCCTAAACCAAACCCTAAAACTAACCCAAACCCTATCCCTAACCCAAACCAATCCCTAACCCTAGGTTTAACCCTAAACCTAAAAGAAACCCTAACCCTAACATTAACCCTAACCCTAAGCCAAAGCCTAACCCTAAACCTAACCCTAACCCTAACCTTAAACCAAACTCTAACCCTAACCCAAACCCTAAAACTAACCCTAACCCTAACCCTAACAAAAACCCTAAACCTAACACTAACGCTAACACTAACGCAAACACTAACCCAAACCTAAACCCTAAGCCTAAACCTAACCCTAACCCTTAACCTAACCCAAACCCTAACCCTAACCCTAACCATAACCTTAAACCAAACCCTAACCATAAACCTAACCCTAACCTTAAACCAAACCCTAACTCTTAAACTAAACCTAACACTAACCCTAACCTTAAACCAAACCCAAAACCTAACCCTAACCCTAACACTAACCCGAACGCAAACCCTAAGCCTAACGCTAACCCTAACCCTAAACCTAACCCAATACCTCACCCTAACCCTAACTCTAATCCTAACCCTAACCCTAACCCTAACCCTAACCCTAACCCTAACCCTAACCTTAACCAAAACGAAACCCAAACCCTAACACTGAAGTTAACAGTAACCCTAAACATAACCCTAACCCAAACCCTAAACGTAACCCTAACCCGAACCTTAACCCAAAACCATAACCCTAACATTAACCCTAACCCTAACCCTAACCCTAACAAAAACCCTTACCCTAACACAAACCCTAACCCTAAACTTAACCCTAACCCAAACCGAAAACCTAACCCTCACCCTAACCCTAACCCAAACCCAATCCCTAACCCTAACCCTAACCCTAAACCTAACCCTAAGCCTAACCCAAACCCTAACCCTATCCCTAACCCTAACCCTAACCCAAACCCTAACCCTAACCTTAACCAAACCCTACATCTAACACTAACCCTAACCCTAACCCTAACCCTAACCCTAACCCTAACCCTAACCCTATCCCTAACCCTAACACAAACCCAAACACTAAACCTAATCCTAATCCTAACCCAAACCCAAACCTGAACCCTAACCCTAACCCTAACCTTAACCCTAACCCTAACCCTAACCCTAACCCTAAACCAAACCCAAAACCTAACCCAAACCCTATCCCTAACCTGAACCCTAACCTAAACCCAAACCCTAACACTAACCCTAAACCTAACTCTAACCCAAACCCAAAACCTAACCCTAACCCTAACCCAAATCCTAACCCTAAACCTAATCCTAACCCAAACCCAAACCCTAACCCTAACCCAAACCCAAACCCTAAACCTAACAATAATCCTAACCCTAACACAAACCCTAACCCTAACCTAAACCCAGACCCTAATCCTAACTCTAACCCTAGCCGAAACCAAACCGTAACCCTAATCCTAACCTTAACAGCTAACCCAAATCAAAACCGAAAGCCTAACCGTAACCCTAACCCTCAACCTAACCCTAACCCAACCCTAAACCTAAGCCTAAACCAAACCCTAACCCTAACCCTAACCCTAACCCTAACACAAACCCTAAACCTAACCCAAACCCTAAACCTAACCCTAAAACTAACCCAAACCCAATCCCTAACCCAAACCAATCCCTAACCCTAGGCTTAACCCTAAACCTAAACGAAACCCTAACCCTAACCCTAACCCTAACCCTAAACCAAAGCCTAACCCTAAACCTAACCCTAACCCTAACCTTAAACCAAACCCTAACAATAAACCTAACCGTAACCTTAAACCAAACCCTAACTCTACAACTAAACCTAACACTAACCCTAACCCAAACCCAAAACCTAAACCTAACCCTAACCCTAACCCTAATCCTAACGCTAACCCTAACAATAAACCTAACCCAAAACCTCACCCTAACCCTAACTCTAATCCTAACCCTAACCAAAACGAAACCCAATCCCTAACACTGAAGTTAACAGTAACCCTAAACATAACCCTAACCCAAACCCTAAACATAACCCTAACCCGAACCCTAACCCAAAACCCTAACCCTAACATTAACCCTAACCCTAACCCTAACTATAACAAAAACCCCTACCCTACCGCAAATCCTAACACTAACCTTAACCCTAACCCAAACCCAATACCTAACGCTAACCCTAACCCTAACCCTAACCCTAACCCAAACCCTAACCCTAACCCAAACCCTAACCCTAACCTTAGCCAAACCCTACATCTAACACTAAACCTAACCCAAACCCTAACCCTATCCCTAACCCTAAAACAAACCCAAACACTAAACCTAATCCTAATCCTAACCCAAAAACAAACCCGAAACCTAAACCTGACCATAACCGTAACCCTAACCCTAACCCTAACCGTAACCCTAACCCAAACGGTAATCTTAACCCTAAGCCTAACCCAAACCCAAACCCTAATCCTAAACCTAATCCTAAACCTAACCCTAACCCTAACCCAAACCCAATCCCTAACACTAACACTAACCCTAACCCTAACCCAAACCCAAACCCTAAACCTAACCCTAAAACTAACCTAACCCAAACCCTAAACCTAACAATAAACCTATCCCTAAGCCTAACCCAAAACCAAACCCTAACCCTAACCCTAACCCTAACCCAAACCCAAACCCTAACCCTAACCTTAACCCTAACCCTAACCCTAACCCTAACCAAAACCCTAACCCTAACCCAAACTCTAACGCTAACACTAACCCTAACACGAAACGTAAATATAACCCTAAAACTAACCCTAACCGTAACCCTAACCCAAAGACAAACCCTAAGCCTGAGCCTAACCCTGACCCTTACCGTAACCCAAACCCAAACCGTGACCCTAACCCTAACCGTAACGCAAAACCAAACCCTAATCCTAACACTAACCCTAAACCTAACCCTAATCCTAATCTTAACCCTAAGACTAACCCAAACCCAAACCGTAACCCTAAACCTCAACCTAACTCTAACCATAAACCAAACCCAAAAACACTAACCCTCCCCCACACACTAATCCTAACCCTAACCCAAATCCTAACCCTAACCTTAAGCCTCAAACTAACCCTAACCCAAACCCTAACCCAAACCCAAACACAAACTCTAAACCTAACCTTAATCCTAACCCTAAACAAAACCCTAACCCTAACTATAAACCTAACCCTAACCCTAATCCTAACACAAACCCTAATCCTAACCCTAACCCTAAACCTAAACCTAAACCTAACCCAAACCCAAACGGTAATCTTAACACTAACCCTAACCCAAACCCAAACCCTAATCCTCAACCTAATCCTAAATCTGACCCAAACCCTAACCCTAACCTTAACCCTAAACCTAACCCTAACCCAAACCCGAACCCTAATCCAAACCCAAACTCTAAATCTAACCTTAACCCTGACCCTAACCAAAACCCTAACCCTAATCCTAACCCTAACTCTAAACCTAACCCTAACCCTAATCCTAACACAAACCCTAAACCTACCCCTAACCGTAACCCTAAACCTAACCCTAACACAAACCCAAACACTAACCCTAACCGAAACCTAACCATAACCCTAACCAAAATCCTAACCCTAACCCAAACCCTAACCTTAACCCTCACACTAACCCTAAGCCTAACCCTAACCCTAAACCTAAATCTAACCCTAACCCTAACTCTAACCCCAACCCAAACACTAACCCTAATCCTAACCCTAACCCTAACCCTAACACAAACCCTAACCTTAACCCTAACCCTAACCCAAACAAAACCCTAACCCTAACCTTAAACGTAACCCTAACCCAAACCCAAACCCTAACCCTAAGCCTAACCCTAACCCTACACTAACCCTAACACTAACCCAAACACTAACCCAAAACCAAACCCAAAGCCGAGACATAACCCTAACCCTAAACGTAATCCAAACCCTTACCCTAACCCTAACCCTAACCTTAACCAAACCCTTACCCTAACCCTAACCCTAATGTTAACATAAACCCTAACCCTAACACTAACCCTAACCCTAAACCGAACCCTAACCCAAACACAAACCCTAACCCTAACCCTAACCCTAACCCTAACCCTAAGCCTAAACCAAACACAAACCCTAACCCTAACCCTAACTCTAACTCTAACCCCTAACACCTAACCCCTAACCCACACCCTAAACCTAACCCTAACCCAAACCTTAACCCTAACCCTAACCCAAACCCTAACCCTAACTGTAACCCTAAGTCTAACCCTAATCCAAAACCAAACCCTCACCCTAACCCTAACCCTAACCCTAACCCTAAGGCTAACCCAAACCCTAACCCTAACCCTAACCCTATCCCTAATCTTAACCCTAACCCGAAACCTAACCCTAACCCTAACACAAAGCCTAACCCTAACCCTAATCCTAAATCGAACCCTAAATCTAACCCAAACCCTTCCCCTAAACCTAAATCTAATCCTATCCCTAACAAACCCTAACCCTAACACTAACCCTAACACTAACCAAAACACTAACAAAAACCCAAAACCTAAGCCTAGACCTAACCCTAAACCTAAACCTAACCCAAACCCAAACGGTATTCTTAACACTAACCCTAACCCAAACCCAAACCCTAATCCTAAACCTAATCCTAAATCTGACCCAAACCCTAACCCTAACCTTAACCCTAACCCTAACCCAAACCCGAACCCTAATCCAAACCCAAACTCTAAATCTAAACTTAACCCTAACCCTAACCAAAACCCTAACCCTAACCCTAACCCTAACCCTAACCCGAAACCTAACCCTAACCCTAACACAAAGCCTAACATTACCCTAACCGTAACCCTAACCCAAACCCAAACCCTAACCCTATCCTTAACCCTAACCCTAACCCTAACCCTAACCCTCACCCAAACCCTAATCGTAACCCAAACCCTAAACCTAACCTAAACCTAACCCTAACAAACCCTAACAGTAACACTAACCCTAACACTAACCCAAACACTAACAAAAACCCAAACCCTAAGCCTAGACCTAACCCTAAACCTAAACCTAACCCAAACCCTTACCCTAACCCTAACACTAACCTTAACCCAAACCCTTACCCTGACCCTAAACCTAAACTTAACCCAAACCTTAACACAAACCCTAACTCTAACCCTAACCCTAACCCAAACCCAGACCCTAATCCTAATCCTAACCCTAAGCCTAACCCAAACCCAAACCTTAACCATAAACCAAATCCAAACACTAACCCTAACATTAACGCTAACCATATCACCTAACCCCTAACACCTAACCCCTAACCCTTAACACTAACCCTAAACCTAACCCTAATGCAAACCTTAACCCTAAAACTAACACTAACCCAAACCCTAAACCTAACCCTAACCGTAACCCTAAACCTAACCCTAACACAAACCCAAACACTAACCCTAACCGAAACCTAACCATAACCCTAACCAAAATCCTAACCCTAACCCAAACCCTAACCTTAACCCTCACACTAACCCTAAGCCTAACCCTAACCCTAAACCTAAATCTAACCCTAACCCTAACTCTAACCCCAACCCAAACCCTAACCCTAATCCTAACCCTAACCCTAACCCTAACACAAACCCTAACCTTAACCCTAACCCTAACCCAAACAAAACCCTAACCCTAACCTTAAAGGTAGCCCTAACCCAAACCCAAAACCTAACCCTAAGCCTAACCCTAACCCTACTCTAACCCTAACACTAAACCAAACACTAACCCAAACCCAAACCCAAAGACGAGACATAACCCTAACCCTAAACGTAATCCAAACCCTTACCCTAACCCTAACCCTAACCTTAACCAAACTCTAACCCTAAACCTAACCCTAATGTTAACATAAACCCTAACCCTAACACTAACCCTAACCCTAAACCAAACCCTAACCCAAACACAAACCCTAACCCTATCCCTAACCCTAACCCTAACCCTAACCCTAAGCCTAAACCAAACCCAAACCCTAACCCTAACCCTAACCCTAACTCTAACCCCTAACACCTAACCCCTAACCCACACCCTAAACCTAACCCTAACCCAAACCTTAACCCTAACCCTAACCCAAACCCTAACCCTAACTGTAACCCTAAGTCTAACCCTAATCCAAAACCAAACCCTCACCCTAACCCTAACCCTAACCCTAACCCTAACCCTAACCCTAATGCTAACCCAAATCCTAACCCTAACCCAAACACTAACCATAACCGTAAACCTAACCCTAACCCAAACACTAACTCTAACAGTAACCCTAACCCAAAGCTAACCCTTACCCAAACACAAACCTAAACCCTAAAACTAAACCTAACCCCAAACCTAACCCAAACACAAAACCTAAATCTAAACCTAAACGTAACCCAAACTCAAACCCTAACACTAACCCAAACCCTAACCCTAACCCTAACCCTAACCCTAACCCTAATCCTAACCCAAACCCTAACCCTAACCCTAACCCTATCCCTAATCTTAACCCTAACCCGAAACCTTACCCTAACCCTAACACAAAGCCTAACCCTAACCCTAATCCTAACCCGAACCCTAACACTAACCCAAACCTAAACCTAACCCTAACCCTAACAAACCCTAACCCTAACACTAACCCTAACACTAACAAAAAAACACTAACAAAAACCCAAACCCTAAGCCTAGACCTAACCCTAAACCTAAACCTAACCCAAACCCAAACGGTAATCTTAACACTAACCCTATCCCAAACCCAAACCCTAATCCTAAACCTAATCCTAAACCTGACCCAAACCCTAACCCTAAACTTAACCCTAACACTAACCCAAACCCGAACCCTAACCCTAACCGAAACTCTAAATCTAACCTTAACCCTAACCCTAACCAAAACCCTAACCCTAACCCTAAACCTAACCCTAACCCGAAACCTAACCCTAACCCTAACACAAAGCCTAACATTACCCTAACCGTAACCCTAACCCAAACCCAAACCCTAACACTATCCTTAACCCTAACCCTAACCCTAACCCTCACCCAAACCCTAATTGTAACCCAAACCCTAAACCTAACCTAACCCTTACCCTAACAAACCCTTACAGTAACACAAACCCTAACTCTAACCCTAACCCTAACCCAAACCCAGACCCTAATCCTAATCCTAACCCTAACCCTAACCCTAACCCTAACCAAAACAAAACCCAATCCCTAACACTGAAGTTAACAGTAACCCTAAACATAACCCTAACCCAAACTCTAAACATAACCCTAACCCGAACCCTAACCCAAAACCCTAACCCTAACATTAACCCTAACCCTAACCCTAACCCTAACAAAAACCCTTACCCTAACCCAAACCCTAACACTAACCTTAAGCCTAACCCAAACCCAAAACCTAAACCTCACCCTAACCCTAACCCAAACCCAATCCCTAACACTAACCCTAACCCTAACCCTAACCCTAACCCTAACCCTAACCCACACCCTAACCCTAACCCAAACCCTAACCCTAACCTTAGCCAAACCCTATATCTAACACTAACCCTAACCCTAACCCTAACCCTATCCCTAACCCTAACACAAACCCAAACATTAAACCTAATCCTAATCCTAACCCAAACCCAAACCCGAACCCTAAACCTGACCATAACCATAACCCTAACCCTAACCCTAACCGTAACCCTAACCCACACCCTAACCCCATCCCAAACCCTATCCCTAACCTGAACCCTAACCTAAACCCAAACCCTAACACTAACCCTAAACCTAACCCTAAGCCTAATGCTAACCTAACACAAACCCTAACCCTAACCCTAACTCTAACCTTAAACGTAACCCTAACCCAAACCCTAACCGTAACCCTAAACTTAACCGTAACCCTAACCCTAACCCAAACCCTAACCCTAACACTAACCCTAACCCTAACACTAACCCTAACCCTAACCCTAACCCAAGAGCAAACCCTAAACCTAACCCTAAACCTAACCCTAACCCAAACCCAAACGGTCATCTTAACCCTAAACCTAACCCAAACCCAAACAGTAATCCTAAACCTAATTCTAAACCTGACCCTAACCCTAACCCTAACCTTAACACTAACTCTAACCCAAACCCTAACCCTAACCCAAACCCTAACCAAAACCCTAATCCTAACCCAAATTCTAACGCTAACCCTAACCCTAACACAAAACGTAACCATAACCCTAAAACTAACCCTAACCGTAACCCTAATCCAAACCCAAAACCTAAGCCTGAGCCTAACCCTGACCCTTACCGTAACCCAAACCCAAACCGTGACCCTAACCCTAACCCTAACGCAAACCCAAACCCTAATCCTAATCCTAACCCTAAGACTAACACAAACCCAAACTGTAACCCTAACCCTCAACCTAACCCTAACCATAAACCAAACCCAAAAACACTAACCCTAACCCTCACAGTAACCCTAACCCTAACCTTCAACCTAACCCAAACCCTAACCCTAACCCAAACCCTAACCCTAACCTTAACCAAACCCTACATCTAACACTAACCCTAACCCTACCCTAACCCTAACCCTATCCCTAACAATAACACAAACCCAAACACTAAACCTAATCCTAATCCTAACCCAAACCCAAACCCAAACCCTAACCCTAACCTTAAACTTAACCCTAACCCTAAACCTAACCCTAACCCTAACAATAACCCAAACCCTAACCCTTACCCAAACCCTATCCCTAACCTGAAACCTAAACTAAACCCAAACCCTAACACTAACCCTAAACCTAACCCTAACCCTAACCCTAACCTAACCCAAACCCTAACCCTAACCCTAACCCTATCGCTAACCCTAACAGAAACCCAAACCCTAACTCTAATTCTAACCCTAACCGAAACACAAACCCTAACCCAAACCCTAAACCTAACACTAACCCTAACACAAACCTAACCCTAACACCAACCCTAACCCTAACACTAACCCTAACCCTAAACCTAACGCAAGAGAAAACCCTAAGCCGAACCCTAAACTTAACCCGAACCCAAACCCAAACGGTCATCTTAACCCTAAACCTGACTCAAACCCAAACAGTAATCCTAAACCTAATTCTAAACCTGACCCTAACCCTAACCCTAACCTCAAACCTAACCCTAACCCAAATCCTAACCCTAACCCTAACCCTAACTCAAACCCTAACCCTAACCCAAAACCAAACTCTAAACCTAACCTTAACCCTAACCCTAACCAAAATCCTAACCCTAACTCTAAACCTAACCCTAAACCTAATCCTAACCCAAACCCTAACCCTAACCCTAACCCTATCCCTAATCTTAACCCTAACCCGAAACCTAACCCTACCCCTAACACAAAGCCTAACCCTAACCCTAACTGTAACCCTAACCCAAACCCAAACCCAAACCCAAACCCAAACCCTAACAGTAACCCTAACACGAACACAAACACTAACAAAAAGCCAAACCCTAAGCCTAGACCTAACCCTAAACCTAAACCTAACCCAAACCCTTACCCTAACCCTACCACTAACCTTAACCCAAACCCTTACCCTGACCCTAAACCTAACCTTAACCCAAACCCTAACACAAACCCAAACCCTAATCCTAATCCTAACCCTAAGCCTAACCAAAACCCAAACCCTAACCCTAACCCTACCCCTCAAACAAATCCAAACACTAACCCTAGCACTAACGCTAACCATATCATCTAACCCCTAACCCCTAACGCTAACCCTAAACCTAACCCCAATCCAAACCTTAACCGTAAAACTAACACTAACCCAAACCCTAAACCTAACCATAACCGTAACCCTAACCCTAACGCTAACACAAAAACAAACACTAACCCTAACCGAAACCTAACCATAACCCTAACCAAAATCCTAAACCTAACCCAAACCCTAACCTTAACCCTCACACTAACCCTAACCCTAACCCTAACCCTAAATCTAAAACTAACCCTAACCCTAACCCTAACCCAAACCAAAACCCTAACCCTAATATTAACCCTAACCCTAACCCTAACACAAACCCTAACCCTAACCCTAACCCTAACCCAAACAAAACCCTTACCCTAACCTTAAACGTAACCCTAACCCAAACCAAAACCCTAACCCTAATATTAACCCTAACCCTAAACCTTACACAAACCCTAACCCTAACCCTAACCCAAACAAAACCCTAACTCTAACCTTAAACGTAACCCTAAACGAAACACAAACACTAACACTAAGCCTAACCCTAACCCTAACCCTAACCCAAACCCAAACCCTAACCTGATCCTTAACCCTAATCCTAAGCCTAACCCTAACCCAAACCCTAACCCTAACAATAAACTTAAAAGAAATTCTAATCCTAAACCTAAACCTAACCTTAAACCAAACCCTAACCCTAACACTAAACCTAACACTAACACTAACACTAACCCTAACCCAAACCCAAACCCTAACCCTAACCCTAACCCTAACCCTAACCTTAACCAAACCCTAACCCTAACCCTAACCCTAACTTTAACCCAAACCCTAACCCTAACACTAACCCTAACCCTAAACCTAACCCTAACCCAAATCCAAACCGAAACCCTAACCCTAACCCTAAACCTCACCCTAACCCTAACCCTAACCCTAACGCTAACCCAAACCCTAAACCTAACACTAACACTAACACTAACTCAAAAACTAACACAAACCCAAACCCTAAGCCTAGACCTAACCCTAACCCTAAACCTAATCCAAACCCTTACCCTAACCCTGACCCTAACCTTAACCAAACCCTAACCCTAACCTTAACCCTAACGTTAACCCAAACCCTAACACTAACACTAACCCTAAGCTTAAACGTAACCCTAACACAAATCCAAACCGAAAC
>CM069551.1:8872500-8875000 GCA_035773235.1 Eospalax fontanierii
ACCCAAACCCAAACCCTAACCCTAAACCAGACCCTAACCCTAACCCAAACCCAAACCCAAACCCAAACCCAAACCAAACCGTAACCCTAACCCTAACCTTAACAGCTAACCCAAATCCAAACCGAAACCCTAACCCTAACCCTAACACTCACCCTAACACTAACCCAATCCTAAACCTAAGCCTAAACCAAACCCTAACCCTAACACTAACCCTAACCTTAACACAAACCGTAACCCTAACACTAACCCTAACCCTAAAAGAAACCCAAACCCTAACCCTAACCCTAACCCTAACCCTAAACCTAAACCAAACCCTAAACCTAACCCTCACCCTAAACCTAACCCTAAAACTAAACCAAACCCTATCCCAAACCCAAACCAATCCCTAACCCTAGGCTTAACCCTAAACCTAAACGAAACCCTAACCCTAACCCTAACCCTAACCCGAACCCAAAGCCTAACCCTAAACCTAACCCTAACATTAACCTTAACCCAAACTCTAATCCTAACACAAACCCTAAAACTAACCTTCACCCTAACCCTAACCCAAACCCTAAACCTAACACTAACCCTAACACTAAAGCAAACACTAACCCAAACCCAAACCCTAAGCCTAAACCTAACCCTAACCCTTAACCTAACCCAAACCCTAACCCTAACCCTAACCCTAACCTTAAACCAAACCCTAACAATAAACCTAACCGTAACCTTAAACCAAACCCTAACTCTACAACTAAACCTAACACTAACCCTAAACCAAACCCAAAACCTAACCCTAACCCTAAAACTAACCCTGATGCAGACCCTAACCCTAACGCTAACCCTAACCCTAAACCTAATCCAAAACCTCACCCTAACCCTAACTCTAATCCTAACCCTAACCCTAACCCTAAACCAGACCGTAATCTAACCCTAACCCTAAGCCTAACCCTAACCATAACCAAACCCAAACCCTAACACTGAAGTTAACAGTAACCCTAAACATAACCCTAACCGAAACCCTAACCCTAACATTAACCCCTACCCTAACCCTAACCCTAACAAAAACCCTTACCCTAACCCAAACCCTAAGCCTAAACTTAAACCTAACCCAAACCCAAAACCTAAACCTCACCCTAACCCTAACCCAAACCCAATCCCTAACACTAACCCTAACCCTAACCCTAACCCAAACCCTAGACCTAACCCTAACCCTAACCCAAACCAAACGCTAACCCTAAACGTAACCATAACCCTAACCCAAACCCAAAACCTAACCCTTAACCCAAACCCTAACCCTAACCCTAACCCAAATTCTAACCGTAACCCTAGCAGAACCCTAGCCCTAATCCTATCCCTAAACCTAACCTAACCCAAAACATAACCCTAACAATAAACCTATCCCTAACCCTAACCCAAAACCAAACCCTAACCCTAACCCTAACCCAAACCCAATCCCCAACACTAACCATAACCCTAACCCTAACCCAAACCCTAAACCTAACCCTAACCCAAACCCTAGACCTAAACGTAACCCTAACCCAAACCAAATGCTAACCCTAAACGTAACCATAACCCTAACCCAAACCCAAACCCTAACCATAACCCTAACCCTAAGCCTAACCCTAACCCTAACCTTAAACGTAACCCTAACCCAAACCAAAACCCTAACCCTAATATTAACCCTAACCCTAAACCTAACACAAACCCCAACCCTATCCCTAACCCAACCAAAACCCTAACCCTAACCTTAAACGTAACCCTAAACGAAACCCAAACACTAACCCTAACCCTAACCCTAACCCTAACCCAAACCCAAACCCTAACCCGATCCTTAACCCTAACCCTAAGCCTAACCCTAACTCTAACCATAAACGTACCCCAAACCCAATCCCAACCCCTAACCCTAATATTAATCCTAACACTAAACCTAACACAAACCCCAACCCTATCCCTAACCCAACCAAAACCCTAACCCTAACCTTAAACGTAACCCTAAACGAAACCCAAACACTAACCCTAACCCTAACCCTACCCCTAACCCAAACCCAAACCCTAACCCGATCCTTAACCCTAACCCTAAGCCTAACCCTAACCCAAACCCTAACCCTAACACTAACCCTAACTTTAACCCAAACACTAACCCAAACCCAAACCCTAAGCCTAGACCTAACCCTAACCCTAAACCTAATCCAAACCCTTACCCTAACCCTAACCCTAAACTTAACCAAACCCTAACCCTAACACTACCCCTAACGTTAACCCAAACCCTAAACCTAACACTAACCCTAACCCTAAAGGTAACCCTAACACAAATCCAAACCGAAACCCTAACCCTAACCCTAACCCTCACCCTAACCCTAACCCTAACCCTAACGCTAACCCATACCCTAAACCTAACACTAACCCTAACACTAACTCAAAAACTAACCCAAACCCAAACCCTAAGCCTAGACCTAACCCTAACCCTAAACCTAATCCAAACCCTTACCCTAACCTTAACCCTAACCTTAACCAAACC
>CM069551.1:8897500-8905000 GCA_035773235.1 Eospalax fontanierii
AAACCTAACCCTAACCCTAACCCAAACCCACACCCTAACCCATACCCAAACCCTAAACCTAACCCTAACCCTAACCCTAACAAACCCTAACCCTAACACTAACCCTAACACTAACCCAAAAACTAACAAAAACCTAAACCCTAAGCCTAGACCTAACCCTAAACCTAAACCTAACCCAAACCCAAACGGTAATCTTAACACTAACCCTAACCCAAACCCAAACCCTAATCCTAAACCTAATCCTAAACCTGACCCTAACGCTAACCCTAACCCTAACACGAAACGTAAACATAACCCTAAAACTAACCCTAACGTTACCCTAACCCAAACCCAAACCCTAAGCCTGAGCCTAACCCTGACCCTTACCGTAACCCAAACCTAAACAGTGACCCTAACCCTAACCCTAACGCAAACCCAATCCCTAATCCTAATCCAAACCCTAAGACTAACCCAAACCCAAACCGTAACCCTAACCCTCAACCTAACCCTAACCATAATCCAAACCCCAAAACACTAACCCTAACCCTCACACTAACCCTAACACTAACCCTAACTTTAACCAAACCCTACATCTAAAAGTAACCCTAACCCTAACCCTAACCCTAACCCTAACCCTATCCCTAACAATAACACAAACCCAAACACTAAACCTAATCCTAATCCTAACCCAAACCCAAACCCGGACCCTTACCCTAACCCTAAACTTAACCCTAACCCTAACCCTAACCCTAACCCTAACCCAAACCCTAACCCTAACCCAAACCCTATCCCTAACCTGAACCCTAACCTAAACCCAAAACCTAACACTAACCCTAAACCTAACCCTAACCCTAACCCTAACCTAACCCAAACCCTAACAATAACCCTAACCCTATCCCTAACCCTAACACAAACACAAACCCTAACTCTAATTCTAACCCTAACCGAAACACATACCCTAACCCAAACCCTAAACCTAACCCTAACCCTAACCTCAACCCTAACCCTTATCCAAACCCTAACCCTAACCCTAACCCTAAACCAAACCCTAACCCTAACCCAAACCCAAACTCTAAACCTAACCTTAACCCTAACCCTAAACAGGACCCTAACCCTAACTCTAAACCTAACCCTAAACCTAATCCTAACCCAAACCCTAACCCTAACCCTATCCCTAATCTTAACCCAAACACGAAACCTAACCCTACCCCTAACACAAAGCCTAACCCTAACCCTAACCGTAACCCTAACCCAAACCCAAACCCTAACCCAAAGCCAAACCCTAACCCTATCCTTAACCCTAACCCTAACCCTAACCCTCACCCAAACCCTAACTGTAACCCAAACCCTAACCCTAACACTAACCCTAACACTAACCCAAACACTAACAAAAACCCAAACCCTAAGCCTAGACCTAACCCTAAAACTAAACCTAACCCAAACCCTTACCCTAACCCTAACACTAACCTTAACCCAAACCCTTAAACTGACCCTAAACCAAACCTTAACCCAAACCCTAACACAATCCCTAACGCTAACACTAACCCTAACCCAAACGCAAACCCTAATCCTAATCCTAACCCTAAGCCTAACCCAAACCCAAACCCTAACCCTAACCCTACCCCTCAAACAAATCCAAACACTAACCCTAGCACTAACGCTAACCATATCATCTAACCCCTAACCCCTAACGCTAACACTAAAAATAACCCCAATCCAAACCTTAACCGTAAAACTAACACTAACCCAAACCCTAAACCTAACCCTAACCGTAACCCTAACCCTAACGCTAACACAAACCCAAACACTAACCCTAACCGAAACCTAACCATAAACCTAACCCAAACCCTAATCTTAACCCTCACACTAACCCTAACCATAACCCTAACCCTAACCCTAACGCTAAACCATACCCTAAACCTAACACTAACCCTAACACTAACTCAAAAACTAACCCAAACCCAAACCCTAAGCCTAGACTTAACACTAACCCTAAACCTAATCCAAACCCTTACCCTAACCCTGACCCTAACCTTAACCAAACCCTAACCCTAACCCTAACCCTAACGTTAACCCAAACCCTAACCCTAACACTAACCCTAACCCTAAACGTAACCCTAACCCAAATCCAAACCGAACCCCTAACCCTAACCCTAACCCTAACCCTCACCCTAATCCTAACCCTAACCCTAAACCTAACCCAAACCCTAACAATAACCCTAACCCTAAAAATAACCTTAAACCAAATCCTAACCCTAAACCTAAACCTAACCTTAAACCAAACCCTAACCCTAAAACTAAACCTAACACTAACACTAACCCTAACCCAAACCCAAACCCTAAACCTAACCCTAACCCTAACCCAAACACTAACCCTAAGCCTAACCCTAACCCTAACCCTAAACCTAACCCAAACCCAAACCCAAACCCTAACAGTAACCTTAACAATAACCCTAAACCTAACCCTAACCAAAACGGTAACCCTCATCCAAACCCTAACCCTAACCCTAACCCTAACCCTAACCCTAACACTTACACTAACCCTCACCCTAACCCTGACCATAACCCAAATCCAAACCATAAGCCTAACCCTAACACTAACCCTAACACAAACCCAAACATAAACCGTGACTGTAAACCTAATCCTAACCGAAAACCAAACCCTAATCCTAAACCTAACCCTAACCCTAACCGAAAACCAAACCTAATCCTAAACCTAACCCTAACCCTAACCCAAATCCTTACCCTAACCCTAACACTAAACTTAACCCAAACCCTTATCCTGATCCTAAACCTAAACTTAACCCAAACCCTAACACAAACCCTAACTCTAACCCTAACCCTAACCCAAACCCAAACCCTAATCCTAATCCTAAACCTAAGGCTAACCCAAACCCAAACCCTAACGCTAACCCTAACCCTAAACCAAATCCAAACACTAACCCTAACACTAACGCTAACCATATCACATAACCCCTAACCCGTAACGCTAATGCTAAACCTAACCCTAATCCAAACCTTAACCCTAAAACTAACACTAACCCAAACCCTAAACTTAACCCTAACCGTAACCCTAAACCTAACCCTAACACAAACCCAAACACTAACCCTAACCGAAACCTAACCATAATCCTAACCAAAATCCTAACCCTAACCCAAACCCTAACCTTAACCCTCACATTAACCCTAACCCAAACCCTAACCCTAACCCTAACCCTAAACTTAACCCAAACCCTTACCCTAACACTAACCATAACCCTAAAACAAATCCAAACCCTAACCCTAACCCTAACCCTAACCCGAAACCTAACCCAAAACCTAACCCTAACCCTAACCCTAAACCTAACCCTAAAATTAACGCAATCCCTAACCCTAACCCTAACGCTAACCCAAACCCTAAACACTAACGCTAACACTAACCCAAAAACTCACCCAAACCCAAACCCTAAGCCTAAACCTAACCCTAACCCTAAACCTAACTTAAACCCTAACCCTAACCCTAACCTTAAACCAAACCCTAACCCTAAACCTAAACCTAACCTTAAACCAAACCCTAACCCTAACACTAACCCTAACCCTAACCCTAAACCTAACCCAAACCCAAACCCAAAACCTAACACTAACCTTAACAATAACCCTAAACCTAACCCTAACCAAAACGGTAACCCTAACCCAAACCCAAACCCAAACCCTAACAGTAACCTTAACAATAACCCTAAACCTAACCCTAACCAAAACGGTAACCCTAATCCAAACCCTAACCCTAATCCTAACCCAACCCTAACCCTAAGCCTAACCGAAACCCTAACCCTAACCCAACCCTAACCCTAAGCCTAACCCTAACCCTAACCCTAAACTTAACCCAAACCCTAACCCTAACACTAAACCTAACATTTACCATAACCGTAAAACAAACCCAAACCCTAACCCTAACCCTAACCCTAACCCGAAACCTAACCCAAAACCTAACCCTAAACCTAACCCTAAAACTAACCCAAACCCTAACCCTAACCCTAACCCTAACCCTAAACCTAACCCTAACCCTAACGATAACCCAAACCCTAAACCTAACACTAACCCTAACACTAACCCAAAAACTAACCCAAACCCAAACCCTAAGCCTAAACCTAACCCTAACCCTTAACCTAACCCAAACCCTAACACTAACCCTAACCCTAACCTTAAACCAAACCCTAACAATAAACCTAACCCTAACCTTAAACCAAACCCTAACTCTACAACTAAACCTAACACTAACCCTAAACCAAACCCAAAACCTAACCCTAACCCTAATACTAACCCTAACGCAGACCCTAACCATAACGCTAACCCTAACCCTAAACCTAATCCAAAACCTCACCCTAACCCTAACTCTAATCCTAACCCTAACCCTAACCCTAAACCAAACCGTAATCTAACCCTAACCCTAAGCCTAACCCTAACCATAACCAAACCCAAACCCTAACACTGAACTTAACAGGAACCCTAATCATAACCCTAACCGAAACCCGAACCCTAACATTAACCCCTACCCTAACCCTAACCCTAACAAAAACCCTTACCCTAACCCAAACCCTAAGCCTAAACTTAAACCTAACCCAAACCCAAAACCTAAACCTCACCCTAACCCTAACCCAAACCCAATCCCTAACACTAACCCTAACCCTAACCCTAACCCAAACCCTAGACCTAACCCTAACCCTAACCCAAACCAAACGCTAACCCTAAAAGTAACCATAACCCTAACCCAAACCCAAACCCTAACCCTAACCCAAACCCTAACCCTAACCCTAACCCAAACTCTAACCGTAACCCTAGCAGAACCCTAGCCCTAATCCTATCCCTAAACCTAACCTAACCCAAAACATAACCCTAACAATAAACCTATCCCTAACCCTAACCCAAAACCAAACCCTAACCCTAACCCTAACCCAAACCCAATCCCCAACACTAACCATAACCCTAACCCTAACCCAAACCCTAAACCTAACCCTAACCCTAACCTAACCCAAACCCAAACCCTAACCATAACCTTAACCCTAAACCTAACCCTAACCAAAACCCTAACCCTAACCCAAATTCTAACGCTAACCCTAACCCTAACACGAAACGTAAACATAACCCTAAAACTAACCCTAACGTTACCCTAACCCAAACCCAAACCCTAAGCCTGAGCCTAACCCTGACCCTTACCGTAACCCAAACCTAAACAGTGACCCTAACCCTAACCCTAACGCAAACCCAATCCCTAATCCTAATCCAAAACCTAAGACTAACCCAAACCCAAACCGTAACCCTAACCCTCAACCTAACCCTAACCATAATCCAAACCCCAAAACACTAACCCTAACCCTCACACTAACCCTAACACTAACCCTAACTTTAACCAAACCATACATCTAAAACTAACCCTAACCCTAACCCTAACCCTAACTCTATCCCTAACAATAACACAAACCCAAACAATAAACCTAATCCTAATCCTAACCCAAACCCAAACCCGGACCCTTACCCTAACCCTAAACTTAACCCTAACCCTAACCCTAACCCTAACCCTAACCCAAACCCTAACCCTAACCCAAACCCTATCCCTAACCTGAACCCTAACCTAAACCCAAAACCTAACACTAACCCTAAACCTAACCCTAACCCTAACCCTAACCTAACCCAAACCCTAACAATAACCCTAACCCTAACCCTAACCCTAACCCTAACCGTAACCCAAACCCTAACCCTAACACCAACCCTAACCCTAACACTAACCCTAACCCTAAACCTAACCCAAGAGCAAACCCTAAGCCTAACCCTAAACCTAAGCCGAACCCAAACCCAAACGGTCATCTTAACCCAAAACCTAACCCAAACCCAAACAGTAATCCTAAACCTAATTCTAAACCTGACCCTAACCCTAACCCTAACCTCAACCCTAACCCTAACCCAAACCCTAACCCTAACCCTAACCCTAACCCAAACCCTAACCCTAACCCAAACCCAAACTCTAAACCTAACCATAACCCTAACCCTAAACAGAACCCTAACCCTAACTCTAAACCTAACCCTAAACCTAATCCTAACCCAAACCCTAACCCTAACCCTATCCCTAATCTTAACCCAAACACGAAACCTAACCCTACCCCTAACACAAAGCCTAACCCTAACCCTAACCGTAACCCTAACCCAAACCCAAACCCTAACCCAAAGCCAAACCCTAACCCTATCCTTAACCCTAACCCTAACCCTAACCCTCACCCAAACCCTAACTGTAACCCAAACCCTAACCCTAACACTAACCCTAACACTAACCCAAACACTAACAAAAACCCAAAACCTAAGCCTAGACCTAACCCTAAAACTAAACCTATCCCAAACCCTTACCCTAACCCTAACACTAACCTTAACCCAAACACTTAAACTGACCCTAAACCTAACCTTAACCCAAACCCTAACACAATCCCTAACGCTAACACTAACCCTAACCCAAACGCAAACCCTAATCCTAATCCTAACCCTAAGCCTAACCCAAACCCAAACCCTAACCCTAACCCTACCCCTCAAACAAATCCAAACACTAACCCTAGCACTAACGCTAACCTTATCATCTAACCCCTAACCCCTAACGCTAACCCTAAACCTAACCCCAATCCAAACCTTAACCGTAAAACTAACACTAACCCAAACCCTAAACCTAACCATAACCGTAACCCTAACCCTAACGCTAACACAAACCCAAACACTAACCCTAACCGAAACCTAACCATAAACCTAACCCAAACCCTAACCTTAACCCTCACACTAACCCTAACCATAACCCTAACCCTAGACCTAAACCTAACCCTAACCCTAACCCTAACCCAAACCAAAACCCTAACCCTAATATTAACCCTAACCCTAACCCTAACACAAACCCTAACCCTAACCCTAACCCTAACCCAAACAAAACCCTAACCCTAACCTTAAACGTAACATTAACCCAAACCAAAACCCTAACCCTAATATTAACCCTAACCCTAAACCTAACACAAACCCTAACCCTAACCCTAACCCTAACCCAAACAAAACCCTAACCCTAACCTTAAACGTAACCCTAAACGAAACCCAAACACTAACCCTAAGCCTAACCCTAACCCTAACCCTAACCCTAACCCAAACCCAAACCCTAACCCGATCCTTAACCGTAACCCTAAGCCTAACCCTAACCCAAACCCTAACCCTAACACTAACCCTAACACTAACCCAAACACTAACCCAAACCCAAACCCTAAGCCTAGACTTAACCCTAACCCTAAACCTAATCCAAACCATTACCCTAACCCTAACCCTAACCTTAACCAAACCCTAACCCTAACCCTAACGTTAACCCAAACCCTAACCCTAACACTAACCCTAACCGAAACCCTAACAATAACCCTAACCCTAAAAATAACCTTAAACCAAATCCTAACCCTAAACCTAAACCTAACCTTAAACCAAACCCTAACCCTAAAACTAAACCTAACACTAACACTAACCCTAACCCAAACC
>CM069551.1:8917500-8930000 GCA_035773235.1 Eospalax fontanierii
AGACCCTAACCCTAACGCTAACCCTAACCCTAAACCTAATCCAAAACCTCACCCTAACCCTAACTCTAATCCTAACCCTAACCCTAACCCTAAACCAAATCGTAATCTAACCCTAACCCTAAGCCTAACCCTAACCATAACCAAACCCAAACCCTAACACTGAAGTTAACAGTAACCCTAAACATAACCCTAACCGAAACCCTAACCCTAACATTAACCCCTACCCTAACCCTAACCCTAACAAAAACCCTTACCCTAACCCAAACCCTAAGCCTAAACTTAAACATAACCCAAACCCAAAACCTAAACCTCACCCTAACCCTAACCCAAACCCAATCCCTAACACTAACCCTAACCCTAACCCTAACCCAAACCCTAGACCTAACCCTAACCCTAACCCAAACCAAACGCTAACCCTAAACGTAACCATAACCCTTACCCAAACCCAAAACCTAACCCTAACCCAAACCCTAACCCTAACCCTAACCCAAATTCTAACCGTAACCCTAGCAGAACCCTAGCCCTAATCCTATCCCTAAACCTAACCTAACCCAAAACATAACCCTAACAATAAACCTATCCCTAACCCTAACCCAAAACCAAACCCTAACCCTAACCCTAACCCAAACCCAATCCCCAACACTAACCATAACCCTAACCCTAACCCAAACCCTAAACCTACCCCTAACCCTAAACTAACCCAAACCCAAACCCTAACCATAACCTTAACCCTAACCCTAACCCTAACCAAAACCCTAACCCTAACCCAAATTCTAACGCTAACCCTAACCCTAACACGAAACGTAAACATAACCCTAAAACTAACCCTAACCGTTACCCTAACCCAAACCCAAAACCTAAGCCTGAGCCTAACCCTGACCCTTACCGTAACCCAAACCCAAACAGTGACCCTAACCCTAACCCTAACGCAAACCCAAACCCTAATCCTAATCCAAACCCTAAGACTAACCCAAACCCAAACCGTAACCCTAACCCTCAACCTAACCCTAACCATAAACCAAACCCCAAAACACTAACCCAACCCTCACACTAACCCTAACACTAACCCTAACTTTAACCAAACCCTACATCTAACACTAACCCTAACCCTAACCCTAACCCTAACCCTAACCCTAACCCTATCCCTAACAATAACACAAACCCAAGCACTAAACCTAATCCTAATCCTAACCCAAACCCAAACCCGGACACTTACCCTAACCCTAAACTTAACCCTAATCCTAACCCAAACCCTAATCCTAACCCAAACCCTATCCCTAACCTGAATCCTAACCTAAACCCAAAACCTAACACTAACCCTAAACCTAACCCTAACCCTAACCCTAACCTAACCCAAACCCTAACAATAACCCTAACCCTATCCCTAACCGTAACACAAACACAAACCCTAACTCTAATTCTAACCCTAACCGAAACAAAAACCCTAACCCAAACCCTAAACCTAACCCTAACCCTAACCCAAACCCTAACCCTAACACCAACCCTAACCCTAACACTAACCCTAACACTAAACCTAACCCAAGAGCAAACCCTAAGCCTAACCCTAAACCTAAGCCGAACCCAAACCCAAACGGTCATCTTAACCCGAAACCTAACCCAAACCCAAACAGTAATCCTAAACCTAATTCTAAACCTGACCCTATCCCTAACCCTAACCTCAACCCTAACCCTAACCCTAACCCTAACCCAAACCCTAACCCTAACCCAAACCCAAACTCTAAACCTAACCTTAACCCTAACCCTAAACAGAACCCTAACCCTAACTCTAAACCTAACCCTAAACCTAATTCTAACCCAAACCCTAACCGTAACCCTAACCCTATCCCTAATCTTAACCCAAACACGAAACCTAACCCTACCCCTAACACAAAGCCTAACCCTAACCCTAACCGTAACCCTAACCCAAACCCAAACCTAACCCAAAACCAAACCCTAACCCTATCCTTAACCCTAACCCTAACCCTAACCCTCACCCAAACCCTAACTGTAACCCAAACCCTAACCCTAACACTAACCCTAACACTAACCCAAACACTAACAAAAACCCAAACCCTAAGACTAGACCTAACCCTAAAACTAAACCTAACCCAAACCCTTACCCTAACCCTAACACTAACCTTAACCCAAACCCTTAAACTGACCCTAAACCTAACCTTAACCCAAACCCTAACACAATCCCTAACGCTAACACTAACCCTAACCCAAACGCAAACGCTAATCCTAATGCTAACCCTAAGCCTTACCCAAACCCAAGCCCTAACCCTATCCCTACCCCTCAAACAAATCCAAACACTAACCCTAGCACTAACGCTAACCATATCATCTAACCCCTAACCCCTAACGCTAACCCTAAACCTAACCCCAATCCAAACCTTAACCGTAAAACTAACACTAACCCAAACCCTAAACCTAACCATAACTGTAACCCTAACCCTAACGCTAACACAAACCCAAACACTAACCCTAACTGAAACCTAACCATAAACCTAACCCAAACCCTAACCTTAACCCTCACACTAACCCTAACCATAACCCTAACCCTAAACCTAAAGCTAACCCTAACCCTAACCCTAACCCAAACCAAAACCCTAACCCTAATATTAACCCTAACCCTAACCCTAACACAAACCCTAACCCTAACCCTAACCCTAACCCAAACAAAACCCTAACCCTAACCTTAAACGTAACCCTAACCCAAACCAAAACCCTAACCCTAATATTAACCCTAACCCTAAACCTAACACAAACCCTAACCCTAACCCTAACCCTAACCCAAACAAAACCCTAACCCTAACCTTAAACGTAACCCTAAACGAAACCCAAACACTAACCCTAACCCTAACCCTAACCCTAACCGAAACCCAAACCCTAACCCGATCCTTAACCCTAACCCTAAGCCTAACCCTAACCCAAACCCTAACCCTAACACTAACCCTAACACTAACCCAAACACTAACCCAAACCCAAACCCTAAGCCTAGACCTAACCCTAACCCTAAACCTAATCCAAACCGTTACCCTAACTCTAACCCTAACCTTAACCAAACCCTAACCCTAACCCTAACGTTAACCCAAACCCTAACCCTAACACTAACCCTAACCCTAAACGTAACCCTAACCCAAATCCAAACCGAAACCGTAACCCTAACCCTAAAACTCACCCTAACCCTAACCCTAACCCTAACGCTAACCCATACCCTAAACCTAACACTAACCCTAACACTAACTCAAAAACTAACCCAAACCCAAACCCTAATCCTAGACCTAACCCTAAACCTAAACCTAATCCAAACCCTTACCCTAACCCTAACCCTAACCTTAACCAAACCCCAACCCTACCCCTAACCCCAACGATAGCCCAAACCCTAACCCTAACCCTAACCCTAACCCAAATCCTAACCCTAACCCTAACCCTAACCCAAATCCAAACCGAACCCCTAACCCTAACCCTAACCCTAACCCTCACCCTAATCCTAACCCTAACCCTAAACCTTACCCAAACCCTAACAATAACCCTAACCCTAAAAATAACCTTAAACCAAATCCTAACCCTAAACCTAAACCTAACCCAAACCCTAACCATAACCCTAACCCTAACCCTAACCCTAAACCTAACCCAAACCCAAACCCAAACCCTAACACTAACCTTAACAATAATCCTAAACCTAACCCTAACCAAAACGGTAACCCTAACCCAAACCCAAACCCAAACCCTAACACTAACCTTAACAATAACCCTAAACCTAACCCTAACCAAAACGGTAACCCTAATCCAAACCCTAACCCTAACACTAACCCTAACCCAAACCCTAACCATAATCATAGCCCTAACCCCAACACACCCTAAACCTAAACCAAACCCTATCCCTAACCCAAACTTTAAACCTAACCCAAACCCTAACCCTAACACTTACACTAAGCCTCACCCTAACCCTGACCATAACCCAAATCCAAACCATAAGCCTAACCCTAACACTAACCCTAACACAAACCCAAACACAAACCGTGACTGTAAACCTAATCCTAACCGAAAACCAAACCCTAATCCTAAACCTAACCCTAACCCTAACCGAAAACCAAACCTAATCCTAAACCTAACCCTAACCCTAACCCAAATCCTTACCCTAAACCTAACCCTAAACTTAACCCAAACCCTTACCCTGATCCTAAACCTAAACTTAACCCAAACCCTAACACAAACCCTAACTCTAACCCTAACCCTAACCCAAACCCAAACCCTAATCCTATTCCTAACCCTAAGCCTAACCCAAACCCAAACCCTAACCTTAACCCTAACCCTAACCCTAAACCAAATCCAAACACTAACCCTAACACTAACGCTTAACATATCACATAAATCCTAACCCCTAACGCTAACCCTAAACCTAACCCTAATCCAAACCTTACCCAAAAACTAACACTAACCCAAACCCTAAACCTAACCCTAACCGTAACCCTAAACCTAACCCGACCACAAACCCTAACCCTAACCCTAACCCAAACCCTAATCCTAAACCTAATCCTAAACCTGACCCTAACCCTAACCCTAACCTTAACCCTAACCCTAACCCAAACCCTAACCCTAACCCTAACCGAAACCCGAACCCTAATCCAAACCCAAACTCTAACTCTAACCTTAACCCTAACCCTAACCAAAACCCTAACCCTAACTCTAAACCTAACCCTAACCCTAATCCTAACCCAAACCCTAACTCGAACCCTAATCCTATCCCTAATCTTAACCCTAACCCGAAACCTAACCCTAACCCTAACACAAAGCCTAACCTTACCCTAACCGTAACCCTAACCCAAACCCAAACCCTAACCCAAACCCAAATCCTAACCCTATCCTTAACATTAACCCTAACCCTAAACCTCACCCAAACCCTAATCGTAACCCAAACCCTAACCCTAACCCTAACCCTAACCCAAACACTCATCCTAACACTAACCCAACCCTAAACCTAAGCCTAAACCAAACACTAACCCTAACACTAACGCTAAGCTTAACGCAAACCGTAAACCTAACACTAACCCTAACACTAACCCTAACCCTAAAAGAAACCCAAACCCTAACCCTAACCCTAACACTAACCCTAAACCTAAACCAAACCCTAAACCTAACCCTCACCCTAAACCTAACCCTAAAACTAAACCAAACCCTATCCCTAACCCAAACCAATCCCTAACCCTAGGCTTAACCCTAAACCTAAACGAAACCCTAACCCTAACCCTAACCCTAACCCTAACCCAAAGCCTAACCCTAAACCTAACCCTAACCCTAACCTTAACCCAAACTCTAACCCTAACACAAACCCTAAAACTAACCTTCACCCTAACCCTAACCCAAACCCTAAACCTAACACTAACCCTAACACTAACGCAAACACTAACCCAAACCCAAACCCTAAGCCTAAACCTAACCCTAACCCTTAACCTAACCCAAACCCTAACCCTAACCCTAACCTTAAACCAAACCCTAACAATAAACCTAACCCTAACCTTAAACCAAACCCTAACTCTAAAACTAAACCTAACACTAACCCTAAACCAAACCCAAAACCTAACCGTAACCCTAATACTAACCCTAACGCAGACCCTAACCCTAACGCTAACCCTAACCCTAAACCTAATCCAAAACCTCACCCTAACCCTAACTCTAATCCTAACCCTAACCCTAACCCTAAACCAAACCGTAATCTAACCCTAACTCTAAGCCTAACCCTAACCATAACCAAACCCAAACCCTAACACTGAACTTAACAGTAACCCTAAACATAACCCTAACCGAAACCCTAACCCTAACATTAACCCCTACCCTAACCCTAACCCTAACAAAAACCCTTACCCTAACCCAAACCCTAAGCCTAAACTTAAACATAACCCAAACCCAAAACCTAAACCTCACCCTAACCCTAACCCAAACCCAATCCCTAACACTAACCCTAACCCTAACCCTAACCCAAACCCTAGACCTAACCCTAACCCTAACCCAAACCAAACGCTAACCCTAAACGTAACCATACCCCTAACCCAAACCCAAAACCTAACCCTAACCCAAACCCTAACCCTAACCCTAACCCAAATTCTAACCGTAACCCTAGCAGAACCCTAGCCCTAATCCTATCCCTAAACCTAACCTAACCCAAAACATAACCCTAACAATAAACCTATCCCTAACCCTAACCCAAAACCAAACCCTAACCCTAACCCTAACCCAAACCCAATCCCCAACACTAACCATAACCCTAACCCTAACCCAAACCCTAAACCTAACCCTAACCCTAACCTAACCCAAACCCAAACCCTAACCATAACCTTAACCCTAACCCTAACCCTAACCAAAACCCTAACCCTAACCCAAATTCTAACGCTAACCCTAACCCTAACACGAAACGTAAACATAACCCTAAAACTAACCCTAACCGTTACCCTAACCCAAACCCAAAACCTAAGCCTGAGCCTAACCCTGACCCTTACCGTAACCCAAACCCAAACAGTGACCCTAACCCTAACCCTAACGCAAACCCAAACCCTAATCCTAATCCAAACCCTAAGACTAACCCAAACCCAAACCGTAACCCTAACCCTCAACCTAACCCTAACCATAAACCAAACCCCAAAACACTAACCCAACCCTCACACTAACCCTAACACTAACCCTAACTTTAACCAAACCCTACATCTAACACTAACCCTAACCCTAACCCTAACCCTAACCCTAACCCTATCCCTAACAATAACACAAACCCAAGCACTAAACCTAATCCTAATCCTAACCCAAACCCAAACCCGGACACTTACCCTAACCCTAAACTTAACCCTAATCCTAACCCAAACCCTAATCCTAACCCAAACCCTATCCCTAACCTGAACCCTAACCTAAACCCAAAACCTAACACTAACCCTAAACCTAACCCTAACCCTAACCCTAACCTAACCCAAACCCTAACAATAACCCTAACCCTATCCCTAACCGTAACACAAACACAAACCCTAACTCTAATTCTAACCCTAACCGAAACAAAAACCCTAACCCAAACCCTAAACCTAACCCTAACCCTAACCCAAACCCTAACCCTAACACCAACCCTAACCCTAACACTAACCCTAACACTAAACCTAACCCAAGAGCAAACCCTAAGCCTAACCCTAAACCTAAGCCGAACCCAAACCCAAACGGTCATCTTAACCCGAAACCTAACCCAAACCCAAACAGTAATCCTAAACCTAATTCTAAACCTGACCCTAACCCTAACCCTAACCTCAACCCTAACCCTAACCCTAACCCTAACCCAAACCCTAACCCTAACCCAAACCCAAACTCTAAACCTAACCTTAACCCTAACCCTAAACAGAACCCTAACCCTAACTCTAAACCTAACCCTAAACCTAATTCTAACCCAAACCCTAACCGTAACCCTAACCCTATCCCTAATCTTAACCCAAACACGAAACCTAACCATACCCCTAACACAAAGCCTAACCCTAACCCTAACCGTAACCCTAACCCAAACCCAAACCCTAACCCAAAACCAAACCCTAACCCTATCCTTAACCCTAACCCTAACCCTAACCCTCACCCAAACCCTAACTGTAACCCAAACCCTAACCCTAAAACTAACCCTAACACTAACCCAAACACTAACAAAAACCCAAACCCTAAGCCTAGACCTAACCCTAAAACTAAACCTAACCCAAACCCTTACCCTAACCCTAACACTAACCTTAACCCAAACCCTTAAACTGACCCTAAACCTAACCTTAACCCAAACCCTAACACAATCCCTAACGCTAACACTAACCCTAACCCAAACGCAAACGCTAATCCTAATGCTAACCCTAAGCCTAACCCAAACCCAAACCCTAAACCTAACCCTACCCCTCAAACAAACCCAAACACTAACCCAAGCACTAACGCTAACCATATCATCTAACCCCTAACCCCTAACGCTAACCCTAAACCTAACCCCAATCCAAACCTTAACCGTAAAACTAACCCTAACCCAAACCCTAAACCTAACCATAACTGTAACCCTAACCCTAACGCTAACACAAACCCAAACACTAACCCTAACTGAAACCTAACCATAAACCTAACCCAAACCCTAACCTTAACCCTCACACTAACCCTAACCATAACCCTAACCCTAAACCTAAAGCTAACCCTAACCCTAACCCTAACCCAAACCAAAACCCTAACCCTAATATTAACCCTAACCCTAACCCTAACACAAACCCTAACCCTAACCCTAACCCTAACCCTAACCCAAACAAAACCCTAACCCTAACCTTAAACGTAACCCTAACCCAAACCAAAACCCTAACCCTAATATTAACCCTAAACCTAAACCTAACACAAACCCTAACCCTAACCCTAACCCTAACCCAAACAAAACCCTAACCCTAACCTTAAACGTAACCCTAAACGAAACCCAAACACTAACCCTAACCCTAACCCTAACCCTAACCGAAACCCAAACCCTAACCCGATCCTTAACCCTAACCCTAAGCCTAACCCTAACCCAAACCCTAACCCTAACACTAACCCTAACACTAACCCAAACACTAACCCAAACCCAAACCCTAAGTCTAGACCTAACCCTAACCCTAAACCTAATCCAAACCGTTACCCTAACTCTAACCCTAACCTTAACCAAACCCTAACCCTAACCCTAACGTTAACCCAAACCCTAACCCTAACACTAACCCTAACCCTAAACGTAACCCTAACCCAAATCCAAACCGAAACCGTAACCCTAACCCTAAAACTCACCCTAACCCTAACCCTAACCCTAACGCTAACCCATACCCTAAACCTAACACTAACCCTAACACTAACTCAAAAACTAACCCAAACCCAAACCCTAATCCTAGACCTAACCCTAAACCTAAATCTAATCCAAACCCTTACCCTAACCCTAACCCTAACCTTAACCAAACCCTAACCCTAACCCTAACCCTAACGTTAACCCAAACCCTAACCCTAACCCTAATCCTAACCCAAATCCAAACCGAACCCCTAACCCTAACCCTAACCCTAACCCTCACCCTAATCCTAACCCTAACCCTAAACCTTACCCAAACCCTAACAATAACCCTAACCCTAAAAATAACCTTAAACCAAATCCTAACCCTAAACCTAAACCTAACCTTAAACCAAACCCTAACCCTAAAACTAAACCTAACACTAACACTAACCCTAACCCAAACCCAAACCCTAAACCTAACCCTAACCCAAACCCTAACCCTAAGCCTAACCCTAACCCTAACCCAAACCCAAACCCAAACCCTAGCAGTAACCTTAACAATAACCCTAAACCTAACCCTAACCAAAACGGTAACCCTAATCCAAACCCTAACCCTAACACTAACCCTAACCCAAACCCTAACCATAATCATAGCCCTAACCCCAACACACCCTAAACCTAAACCAAACCCTATCCCTAACCCAAACTTTAAACCTAACCCAAACCCTAACCCTAACACTTACACTAAGCCTCACCCTAACCCTGACCATAACCCAAATCCAAACCATAAGCCTAACCCTAACACTAACCCTAACACAAACCCAAACATAAACCGTGACTGTAAACCTAATCCTAACCGAAAACCAAACCCTAATCCTAAACCTAACCCTAACCCTAACCGAAAACCAAACCTAATCCTAAACCTAACCCTAACCCTAAACCAAATCCTTACCCTAAACCTAACACTAAACTTAACCCAAACCCTTACCCTGATCCTAAACCTAAACTTAACCCAAACCCTAACACAAACCCTAACTCTAACCCTAACCCTAACCCAAACCCAAACCCTAATCCTATTCCTAACCCTAAGCCTAACCCAAACCCATACCCTAACCCTAACCCTAACCCTAAACCAAATCCAAACACTAACCCTAACACTAACGCTTAACATATCACATAAATCCTAACCCCTAACGCTAACCCTAAACCTAACCCTAATCCAAACCTTACCCAAAAACTAACACTAACCCAAACCCTAAACCTAACCCTAACCGTAACCCTAAATCTAACCCGACCACAAACCCAAACACTAACCCTAACCGAAACCTAACCATAATCCTAACCAAAATCCTAACCCTAACCCAAACCCTAACCTTAACCCTCACATTAACCCTAACCCTAACGCTAACCCTAAACCTAAACCTAACCCTAACCCTAACCCTAACACAAAGAGAAACCCTAACCCTAATCCTAACCCTAACCCTAACCCTAACACAAACCCTAAACCTAAGCTTAACCCTAGCGCAAACAAAACCCTAACCCTAACCTTAAACGTAACCCTAACCCAAACCCAAACCCTAACCCTAAGCCTAACCCTAACCCTAACCCTAACACTTACCCTAACACTAACCCTAACACTAACCCAAACACTAACCCAAACCCAAACCCTAAGCCGAGACATAACCCTAAGCCTAAACATAATCCAAACCCTTACCCTAACCGTAACCCTAACCTTAACCAAAACCTAACCCTAACCCTAAACCTAACGTTAACCCAAACCCTAACCCTAACACTATCCCTAACCCTAAACGTAACCCTAACCCAAATCCAAACCGAAACCCTTAACCTAACCCTAACCAAAACCAAACCCAAACCCTAACACTGAAGTTAACAGTAACCCTATACATAACCCTAACCCAAACCCTAAACGTAACAATAACCCGAACCCTAACCCAAAACCCTAACCCTAACATTAACCGTAACCCTAACCGTAACCCTAACAAAAACCCTTACCCTAACCCAAACCCTAACCCTAACCTTAAACCTAACCAAAAACCCAAAACCTAAACCACACCCAAACCCTAACCCAAACCCAATCCCTAACACTAACCCTAACCCTAACCATAACCCAAACCCTAAACCTCACCCTAACCCTAACCGAAACAAAACGCTAACCCTAAACGGAACCATAAGCCTAAACCTAAACTTAATCATAAGCCTAACCCAAACCCAAACCCTAACCCTAAACCTAACCCTAACCCTAGCCCAAACCCAAACCCAAACCCAAACCCAAACCAAACGGTAACCCTAAACCTAACCTTAACAGCTAACCCAAATCCAAACCGAAACCCTAACACTTACCCTAACACTAACCCAACCCTAAACCTAAGCCTAAACCAAACCCTAACCCTAACACTAACCTTAACCTTAACACAAACCGTAACCCTAACACTAACCCTAACCCTAAAAGAAACCCAAACCCTAACCCTAACCCTAACCCTAACCCTAAACCTAAACCAAACCCTAAACCTAAACCTCACCCTAAACCTAACCCTAAAACTAAACCAAACCCTATCCCTAACCCAAACCAATGCCTAACCCTAGGCTTAACCCCAAACCTAAACGAAACCCTAACCCTAAACCTAACCCTAACCCTAACCTTAACCCAAACTCTAACCCTAACACAAATATTAAAACTAACCTTAACCCTAACCCTAACCCAAACCCTAAACCTAACACTAACCCTAACACTAACGCAAACACTAACCCAAACCCTAAGCCTAAACCTAACCCTAACCCTTAACCTAACCCAAACCCTAACCCTAACCCTAACCCTAACCTTAAACCAAACCGTAACAATAAACCTAACCCTAACCTTAAACCAAACCCTAACTCTAAAACTAAACCTAACACTAACCCTAAACCAAACCCAAAACCTAACCCTAACCCTAATACTAACCCTAACGCAAACCCTAACCCTAACGCTAACCCTAACACTAAACCTAATCCAAAATTTCACCCTAACCCTAACTCTAATCCTAACCCTAACGCTAACCCTAAACCAAACCCTAAATCTAACCCTAAACCTAAGTCTAACCCTAACCATAACCAAACCCAAACCCTAACACTGAAGTTAACAGTAACCCTAAACATAACCCTAACCGAAACCCTAACCCTAACATTAACCCCTACCCTAACCCTAACCCTAACAAAAACCCTTACCCTAACCCAAACCCTAAGCCTTACCTTAAACCTAACCCAAACCCAAAACCTAAACCTCACCCTAACCCTAACCCTAACCCAAACCCAATCCCTAACACTAACCCTAACCCTAACCCTAACCCAAACCCTAAACCTAACCCTAACCCTAACCTAAACCAAACGCTAACCCTAAACGTAACCATAAACCTAACCCAAAATCAAACCCTAACCCTAACCCTAACCATAACCCTAAACCTAACCCAAACTCTAACCGTAACCCTAGCAGAACCCTAGCCCTAATCCTATCCATAAACCTAACCTAACCCAAAACATAACCCTAACAGTAAACCTATCCCTAACCCTAACCCAAAACCAAACCCTAACCCTAACCCTAACCCTAACCCAAACCAAATCCCCAACACTAACCATAACCCTAACCCTAACGCTAACCCTAACACAAACCCTCACCCTAACCCTAACCCTAACCCTAACGCTAACCCATACCCTAAACCTAACACTAACCCTAACA
>CM069551.1:8935000-8957500 GCA_035773235.1 Eospalax fontanierii
AGCTCACCCTAACCCTAACCCAAACCCAATCCCCAACACTAACCCTAACCCTAACCCAAACCCTAGACCTAACCCTAACCCTAACCCAAACCAAACGCTAACCCTAAACGTAACCATAACCCTAACCCAAACCCAAACCCTAAACCTAACCCAAACCCTAACCCTAACCCTAACCCAAACTCTAACCGTAACCCTAGCAGAACCCTAGCCCTAATCCTATCCCTAAACCTAACCTAACCCAAAACATAACCCTAACAATAAACCTATCCCTAACCCTAACCCAAAACCAAACCCTAACCCTAACCCTATCCCAAACCCAAACCCCAACACTAACCATAACCCTAACCCTAAACCAAACCCTAAACCTAACCCTAACCCTAACCTAACCCAAACCCAAACCCTAACAATAACCTTAACCCTAACCCTAACCCTAACCAAAACCCTAACCCTAACCCAATTTCTAACGCTAACCCTAACCCTAACACGAAACGTAAACATAACCCTAAAACTAACCCTAACCGTTACCCTAACCCAAACCCAAACCCTAAGCCTGAGCCTAACCCTGACCCTTACCGTAACCCAAACCCAAACAGTCACCCTAACCCTAACCCTAACACAAACCCAAACCCTAATTCTAATCCAAACCCTAAGACTAACCTAAACCCAAACCGTAACCCTAACCCTCAACCTAACCCTAACCATAAACCAAACCCCAAAACACTAACCCTAACCCTCACACTAACCCTAACACTAACCCTAACTTTAACCAAACCCTACATCTAACACTAACCCTAACCCTAACCCTAACCCTAACCCTATCCCTAACAATAACACAAACCCAAACACTAAACCTAATCCTAATCCTAACCCAAACCCAAACCCGGACCCTTACCCTAACCCTAAACTTAACCCTAACCCTAACCCTAACCCTAACCCTAACCCTAACCCAAACCCTAACCCTAACCCAAACCCTATCCCTAACCTGAACCCTAACCTAAACCCAAAACCTAACACTAACCCTAAACCTAACCCTAACCCTATCCCTAACCTAACCCAAACCCTAACAATAACCCTAACCCTATCCCTAACCCTAATACAAACACAAAACCTAACTCTAATTCTAACCCTAACCGAAACACATAACCTAACCCAAACCCTAAACCTAACCCTAACCCTAACCCTAACACTAACCCAAACCCTAACCCTAACCCAAACCCTAACCCTAACACCAACCCTAACCCTAACACTAACCCTAACCCTAAACCTAACCCAAGAGCAAACCCTAAGCCTAACCCTAAACCTAAGCCGAACCCAAACCCAAACGGTCATATTAACCCGAAACCTAACCCAAACCCAAACAGTAATCCTAAACCTAATTCTAAACCTGAACCTAACCCTAACCCTAACCTCAACCCTAACCCTAACCCAAACCCTAACACTAAACCTAACCCTAACCCAAACCCTAATCCTAACGCAAACCCAAACTCTAAACCTAACCTTAACCCTAACCCTAAACAGAACCCTAACCCTAACTCTAAACCTAAACCTAAACCTAATCCTAACCAAAACCCTAACCCTAACCCTAACCCTATCCCTATTCTTAACCCAAACACGAAACCTAACCCTATCCCTAACACAAAGCCTAACCCTAACCCTAACCGTAACCCTAACGCAAACCCAAACCCTAACCTAAAGCCAAACCCTAACCCTATCCTTAACCCTAACCCTAACCCTAACCCTCACCCAAACCCTAACTGTAACCCAAACCCTAACCCTAACACTAACCCTAACACTAACCCAAACACTAACAAAAACCCAAACCCTAAGCCTAGACCTAACCCTAAAACTAAACCTAACCCAAACCCTTACCCTAACCCTAACACTAACTTTAACCCAAACCCTTAAACTGACCCTAAACCTAACCTTAACCCAAACCCTAACACAATCCCTAACGCTAACACTAACCTTAACCCAAACCCAAACCCTAATCCTAACCCTAACCCTAAGCCTAACCCAAACCCAAACCCTAACCCTAACCCTACCCCTCAAACAAATCCAAACACTAACCCTAGCACTAACGCTAACCATATCATCTAACCCCTAACCCCTAACGCTAACCCTAAACCTAACCCCAATCCAAACCTTAACCGTAAAACTAACACTAACCCAAACCCTAAACCTAACCATAACCGTAACCCTAACCCTAACGCTAACACAAACCCAAACACTAACCCTAACCGAAACCTAACCATAAACCTAACCCAAACCCTAACCTTAACCCTCACACTAACCCTAACCATAACCCTAACCCTAAACCTAAAGCTAACCCTAACCCTAACCCTAACCCAAACCAAAACCCTAACCCTAATATTAACCCTAACCCTAACCCTAACACAAACCCTAACCCTAACCCTAACCATAACCCAAACAAAACCCTAACCCTAACCTTAAACGTAACCCTAACCCAAACCAAAACCCTAACCCTAATATTAACCCTAACCCTAAACCTAACACAAACCCTAACCCTAACCCTAACCCTAACCCAAACAAACCCCTAACCCTAAACTTAAACGTAACCCTAAACAAAACCCAAACACTAACCCTAAGCCTAACCCTAACCCAAAACCTAACCCTAACCCTAACCTTAAACCTGACCCTAACCCTAACCCTAACCCTAACCCTAAACCTAAGCCTAACCCTAAGCCTAACCCTAACCCTAACCCAAACCCAAACCCTAACCCAATCCTTAACTCTAACCCTAAGCCTAACCCTAACCCAAACCCTAACCCTAACACTAACCCTAACACTAACCCAAACACTAACCCAAACCCAAAACCTAATCCTAGACCTAACCCTAACCCTAAACCTAATCCAAACAATTACCCTAACCCTAACCCTAACCTTAACCAAACCCTAACCCTAACCCTAAAATTAACCCAAACCCTAACCCTAACCCTAACCCTAACGCTAACCCAAACCCTAAACACTAACACTAACACTAACCCAAAAACTAACCCAAACCCAAACCCTAAGCCTAAACCTAACCCTAACCCTAAACCTAACCCAAACACTAACCATAACTCTAACCCTAACCCTAACCTTAAACCAAACCCTAACCCTAAACCTAAACCAAACCCTAACCCTAACACTAACCCTAACCCTAACCCTAACCCTAACCCTAACCTTAAACCAAACACTAACCCTAAACCTAAACCTAACCTTAAACCAAACCCTAACCCTAACCCTAACCATATCCCTAACCCTAACCCTAACCCTAACCTTAAACGTAACCCTAACCCAAACCACAACCCTAACCCTAATATTAACCCTCACCCTAACCCTAACACAAACCCTAACCCTAACCCTAACCCTAACCCAAACAAAACCCTAACACTAACCTTAAATGTAACCCTAAACCAAACCCAAACCCGAACCCTAAGCCTAACCCTAATCCTAACCCTAACCCTAACCCAAACCCAAACCCTAACCCGATCCTTAACCCTAACCCTAAGCCTAACCCTAACCGAAACCCTAACCCTAACACTAACTTTAACAATAACCCAAACACTAACCCAAACCCAAACCCTAAGCCTAGACCTAATCCTAACCCTAACCCTAACCCTAACACAAACCCTAACCCTAACCCTAACCCTATCCCAAACAAAACCCTAACCCTAACCTTAAACGTAACCCTAACCGAAACCCAAACCCAAAACCTAAGCCTAACCCTAACCTTAACCCAAACCCTTAAACTGACCCTAAACCTAAACTTAACCCAAACCCTAACACAATCCCTAACGCTAACACTAACCTTAACCCAAACCCAAACCCTAATCCTAATCCTAACCCTAAGCCTAACCCAAACCCAAACCCTAACCCTACCCCTCAAACAAATCCAAACACTAACCCTAGAACTAACGCTAACCATATCATCTAACCCCTAACCCCTAACGATAACCCTACACCTAACCCTAACCGTAACCCTAAACCTAACCCGAACACAAACCCAAACAGTAACCCTAACCGAAACCTAACCATAATCCTAACCAAAATCCTAATCCTAACCCAAACGCTAACCTTAACCCTCACATTAACCCTAACCCTAAACCTAAACCTAACCCTAACCCTAACCCTAACAATAAACCGAACCCTAAACCAAACCCAAACCCTAACCCTAATCCTAACCCTAACCCTAACCCTAACACAAACCCTAACCCTAACCCTAACCCTATCCCAAACAAAACCCTAACCCTAACCTTAAACGTAACCCTAACCGAAACCCAAATCCTAACCCTAAGCCTAACCCTAACCCTATCCTTAACCCTAACCTAACCCTAACCCTCACCCAAACCCTAATCGTAACCCAAACCCTAAACCTAACCCTAACAAACCCTAACCCTAACACTAACCCTAACACTAACCCAAACACTAACCAAAACCCAAACCCTAAGCCGAGACATAACCCTAAGCCTAAACGTAATCCAAACCCTTACCCTAACCCTAACCCTAACCTTAACCAAACCCTAACCCTAACCCTAACCCTAACCCTAACGTTAACCCAAACCCTAACCCTAACACTAACCCTAACCCTAACCCTAACCCTAACCCAAACCCAAAGCCTAACCCTAACGCTAACCCTAAACCAAACCCTAAGCCTAAGCTTAACCCAAACCCTAACCCTAACCCTAACCCTAACGTTAACGCAAACCCTAAGCCTAACACTAACCCTAACTCTAAACCTAACCCTAACCCAAACCCAAACCCTAACCCTAACCCTATCCCTAACCCAACCCTAACCCTAAGCCTAACCCAAACCCTAACCCTAACCCTAACCCTAACAATAACCTTAAACCAAACTCTAACCGTAAACCTAAACCTAACCTTAAACCAAACCCTAACCCAAACACTAAGCCTAACACTAACACTAACCCTAACCCAAACCCAAACCCTAACCCTAACCCTAACCCAAACCCTAACCCTAAGCCTAACCCTAACCCTAACCCTAACCCTAATGTTAACGCAAACCCTAACCCTAACACTAACCCTAAATCTAAACCTAACCCTAACCCAAACCCAAACCCTAACCCTAAACCTATCCCTAACCCAACCCTAACCCTAAGCCTAACCCAAAAACTAACCTTAACCCTAACCCTAAACTTAACCCAAACCCTAAACCTAACACTAACCCTAACACTCACCATAACCCTAAAACAAACCCAAACCCTAACCCTAACCCTAACCCTAACCCGAAACCTAACCCAAAACCTAACCCTAACCCTAACCCTAAACCTAACGCTAAAATTAACCCAAACCCTAACCCTAACCCTAACCCTAATCCTAACCCAAACCCTAACCCTAACCCTAACCCTAACGCTAACCCAAACCCTAAACACTAACCCTAACACTAACCCAAAAACTAACCCAAACGCAAACCCTAAGCCTAAACCTAACCCGAACCCTAAACCTAACCCAAACCCTAACCCTAACCCTAACCCTAATCTTAAAACGAACCCTAACCCTAAACCTAAACCTAACCTTAAACCAAACCCTAACCCTAACACTAACCCTAACCCTAACCCTAAACCTAACCCAAACCCAAACCCAAAACCTAACACTAACCTTAACAATAATCCTAAACCTAACCCTAACCAAAACGGTAACCCTAACCCAAACCCTAACACTAACCTTAACAATAACCCTAAACCTAACCCTAACCAAAACGGAAACCCTAATCCAAATCCTAACTCTAACACTAACCCAACCCAAACCCTAACCCTAATCCTAACCCAAACCTAACCCTAAGCCTAACCCAAACCCTAAACACTAACCCTAACACTAACCCAAAAACTAACCCAAACCCAAACCCTAAGCCTAAACCTAACCCTAACCCTAAACCTAACCCAAACACTAACCCTAACTCTAACCCTAACCCTAACCTTAAACCAAACCCTAACCCTAAACCTAACGCAAACCCAAACCCAAACCCTAACACTAACCTTAACAATAACCCTAAACCTAACCCTAACCAAAACGGTAACCCTAACCCAAAACCAAACCCAAACCCTAACACTAACCTTAACAATAACCCTAAACCTAACCCTAACCAAAACGGTAACCCTAATCCAAATCCTAACTCTAACACTAACCCTAACCCAAACCCTAACCCTAATCCTAACCCAACCCTAACCCTAAGCCTAACCCAAACCCTAACCCTAACCCAACCCTAACCCTAAGCCTAACCCTAACCCTTACCCTAAACTTAACCCAAACCCTAACCCTAACACTAACCCTAACATTAACCATAACCCTAAAACAAACCCAAACCCTAACCCTAACTCTACCCCTAACCCTAACCCGAAACCTAACCCAAAACCTAACCCTAACCCTAACCCTAAACATAACCCTAAAACTAACCCAAACCCTAACCCTAACCCTAACCCTAACCCTAACCCTAACGCTAACCCAAACCCTAAACCTAACACTAACCCTAACACTAACCCAAAAACTAACCCAAACCCAAACCCTAAGCCTAAACCTAACCCTAACCCTAAACCTAACCCCAACCTTAACCCTAACCCTAACCCTAACCCTAACCTTAAACCAAACCCTAACCCTAAACCTAAACCTAATCTTAAACCAAACCCTAACCCTAACCCTAACCCTAACCCTAACCCTAACCTTAAACGTAAACCTAACCCAAACCAAAACCCTAACCCTAATATTAACCCTAACCCTAACCCTAACACAAACCCTAACCCTAACCCTAACCCTAACCCAAACAAAACCCTAACACTAACCTTAAATGTAACCCTAAACCAAACCCAAACCCTAACCCTAAGCCTAACCCTAATCCTAACCCTAACCCTAACCCAAACCCAAACCCTAACCCGATCCTTAACCCTAACCCTAAGCCTAACCCTAACCGAAACCCTAACCCTAACACTAACTTTAACAGTAACCCAAACACTAACCCAAACCCAAACCCTAAGCCTAGACCTAATCCTAACCCTAACCCTAACCCTAACACAAACCTTAACCCTAACCCCAACCCTATCCCAAACAAAACCCTAACCCTAACCTTAAACGTAACCCTAACCGAAAGCCAAACCCTAACCCTAAGCCTAACCCTAACCCTATCCTTAACCCTAACCTAACCCTAACCCTCACCCAAACCCTAATCGTAACCCAAACCCTAACCCTAACCCTAACCCTAACCCTAACAAACCCTAACCCTAACACTAACCCTAACACTAACCCAAACACTAACCAAAACCCAAACCCTAAGCCGAGACATAACCCTAAGCCTAAACGTAATCCAAACCCTTACCCTAATCCTAACCCTAACCTTAACCAAACCCTAACCCTAACCCTAACCCTAACCCTAACGTTAACCCAAACCCTAACCCTAACACTAACCCTATCCCTAACCCTAACCCAAACCCAAACCCAAACCCTAACCCTAACACTAACCCTAACCCAAACCCAAACCCAAACCCTAACCCTAAACTTTACCCTAAACCTAAACCTAACCCTAACCCAAACACTAACCACAAAGCAAATCCTAACCCTAACCCTAACCCTAACACTAACCATACCCCTAACCCTAACCCTAATCCTAAACCTAGCTCAAACCCAAAACTTAACCCTAACCCTAAACATAACCCAAACCCTAAACCTAACCCTAATCCAAACCCTAACCGAAACCCTAACCCTAAACCAAACCCAAACACTAAACCTAACCCTAATCCTAACCCTACCCCAAATCCTAACCCTAACCTCAACACAAACCCAAACCCTAACCCTAACCCTAGACCAAAACCAAACCCTAACCCTAATCCTAACCCAAACCCAAACCGAAACCCTAACCCTAATCCCAACGCTCACCCTAACCAAACCCTAAACCTAACCCTAACCATAACCCTAACCCTAAACCTAACACAAACCCTAAACCTAACCCTAACCCTAACCCAAACCAATACCTAACCCTAGCCGTAACCCTAAGCCTAAACCAAACCCTAACGCTAACCCTAACCCAAAGCCTAACCCTAAACCTAACCCTAAACCTAACCTTAACCCAAACCCTAACCCTAACCCAAACGCTAAACCTAACCCTAACCCTAACCCTAATCAAACCCTAACCCTAACCCTAACCCTAATCAAACCCTAACCCTAACACTAACCCTAACACTAACCCAAACACGAACCCAAAACCAAACCCTAAGCCTAAACCTAACCCTAACCCTGAACCTAACCCAAACACTAACCCTAACTCTAACCCTAACCCTAACCTTAAACCAAACCCTAACCCTAAACCTAACGCAAACCCAAACCCAAACCCTAACACTAACCTTAACAATAACCCTAAACCTAACCCTAACCAAAACGGTAACCCTAACCCAAAACCAAACCCAAACCCTAACACTAACCTTAACAATAACCCTAAACCTAACCCTAACCAAAACGGTAACCCTAATCCAAATCCTAACTCTAACACTAACCCTAACCCAAACCCTAACCCTAATCCTAACCCAACCGTAACCCTAAGCCTAACCCAAACCCTAACCCTAACTCAACCCTAACCGTAAGCCTAACCCAAACCCTAACCCTAACCCTAACCCTAAACTTAACCCAAACCCTAACCCTAACACTAACCCTAACATTAACCATAACCCTAAAACAAACCCAAACCCAAACCCTAACCCTAATCCTAACCCTAACCCTAACTCTAACACAAACCCTAACCCTAACCCTAACCGTAACCCAAACAAAACCCTAACCCTAACCTTAAACGTAACCCTAACCCAAACCCAAACCCTAACCCTAAGCCTAACCATAACCCTAACGCTAACACTAACCCTAACACTAACCCAAACACTAACCCAAACCCAAACCCTAAGCTGAGACATAACCCTAAGCCTAAACATAATCCAAACCCTTAACCTCACTGTAACCCTAACCTTAACCAAAACCTAACCCTAACCCTAAACCTAACGTTAACGCAATCACTAACGCTAACACTATCCCTAACCCTAAAAGTAACCCTAACCCAAATCCAAACCGAAACCCTTAACCTAACCCTAACCAAAACCAAACCCAAACCCTAACACTGAAGTTAACAGTAACCCTAAACATAACCCTAACCCAAACCCTAAACGTAACCCTAACCCGAACCCTAACCCAAACCCTAACCCTAACCTTAAACCTAACCAAAAACCCAAAACCTAAACCTCACCCTAACCCTAACCCAAACCCAATCCCTAACACTAACCCTAACCCCAACCCCAACCCAAACCCTAAACCTCACCCTAACCCTAACCCAAACAAAACGCTAACCCTAAACGTAACCATAAGCCTAACCCAAACCCAAACCCTAACCCTAAACCTAACCCTAACCCTAACCCAAACCCAAACCCAAACCCAAACCCAAACCCAAACCAAACCGTAACCCTAACCCTAACCTTAACAGCTAACCCAAATCCAAACCGAAACCCTAACCCTAACCCTAACACTCACCCTAACACTAACCCAACCCTAAACCTAAGCCTAAACCAAACCCTAACCCTAACACTAACCCTAACCTTAACACAAACCGTAAACCTAACACTAACCCTAACACTAACCCTAACTCTAAAAGAAACCCAAACCCCAACCCTAACCCTAAACCTAAACCAAACCCTAAACCTAACCCTCACCCTAAACCTAACCCTAAAACTAAACCAAACACTATCCCTAACCCAAACCAATCCCTAACCCTAGGCTTAACCCTAAACCTAAACGAAACCCTAACCCTAACCCTAACCCTAACCCTAACCCAAAGTCTAACCCTAAAGCTAACCCTAACCCTAACCTTAACCCAAACTCTAACCCTAACACAAACCCTAAAACTAACCTTCACCCTAACCCTAACCCAAACCCTAAACCTAACACTAACCCTAACACTAACGCAAACACTAACCCAAACCCAAACCCTAAGCCTAAACCTAACCCTAACCCTTAACCTAACCCAAACCCTAACCCTAACCCTAACCTTAAACCAAACCCTAACAATAAACCTAACCCTAATCTTAAACCAAACCCTAACTCTAAAACTAAACCTAACACTAACCCTAAACCAAACCCAAAACCTAACCCTAACCCTAATACTAACCCTAACGCAGACCCTAACCCTAACGCTAACCCTAACCCTAAACCTAATCCAAAACCTCACCCTAACCCTAACTCTAATCCTAACCCTAACCCTAACCCTAAACCAAACCGTAATCTAACCCTAACCCTAAGCCTAACCCTAACCATAACCAAACCCAAACCCTAACACTGAAGTTAACAGTAACCCTAAACATCACCCTAACCGAAACCCTAACCCTAACATTACCCCCTACCCTAACCCTAACCCTAACAAAAACCCTTACCCTAACCCAAACCCTAAGCCTAAACTTAAACCTAACCCAAACCCAAAACCTAAAGCTCACCCTAACCCTAACCATAACCCTAACCCTAAACCTAAAGCTAACCCTAACCCTAACCCTAACCCAAACCAAAACCCTAACCCTAATATTAACCCTAACCCTAACCCTAACACAAACCCTAACCCTAACCCTAACCGTAACCCAAACAAAACCCTAACCCTAACCTTAAACGTAACCCTAACCCAAACCAAAACCCTAACCCTAATATTAACCCTAACCCTAAACCTAACACAAACCCTAACCCTAACCCTAACCCTAACCCAAACAAACCCCTAACCCTAAACTTAAACGTAACCCTAAACAAAACCCAAACACTAACCCTAAGCCTAACCCTAACCCAAAACCTAACCCTAACCCTAACCTTAAACCTGACCCTAACCCTAACCCTAACCCTTAACCTAAACCTAAGCCTAACCCTAAGCCTAACCCTAACCCTAACCCAAACCCAAACCCTAACCCGATCCTTAACTCTAACCCTAAGCCTAACCCTAACCCAACACCTAACCCTAACACTAACCCTAACACTAACCCAAACACTAACCCAAACCCAAAACCTAATCCTAGACCTAACCCTAACCCTAAACCTAATCCAAACAATTACCCTAACCCTAACCCTAACCTTAACCAAACCCTAACCCTAACCCTAAAATTAACCCAAACCCTAACCCTAACCCTAACCCTAACGCTAACCCAAACCCTAAACACTAACACTAACACTAACCCAAAAACTAACCCAAACCCAAACCCTAAGCCTAAACCTAACCCTAACCCTAAACCTAACCCAAACACTAACCATAACTCTAACCCTAACCCTAACCTTAAACCAAACCCTAACCCTAAACCTAAACCAAACCCTAACCCTAACACTAACCCTAACCCTAACCCTAACCCTAACCCTAACCTTAAACCAAACACTAACCCTAAACCTAAACCTAACCTTAAACCAAACCCTAACCCTAACCCTAACCATATCCCTAACCCTAACCCTAACCCTAACCCTAACCTTAAACGTAACCCTAACCCAAACCACAACCCTAACCCTAATATTAACCCTCACCCTAACCCTAACACAAACCCTAACCCTAACCCTAACCCTAACCCAAACAAAACCCTAACACTAACCTTAAATGTAACCCTAAACCAAACCCAAACCCGAACCCTAAGCCTAACCCTAATCCTAACCCTAACCCTAACCCAAACCCAAACCCTAACCCGATCCTTAACCCTAACCCTAAGCCTAACCCTAACCGAAACCCTAACCCTAACACTAACTTTAACAATAACCCAAACACTAACCCAAACCCAAACCCTAAGCCTAGACCTAATCCTAAACCTAACCCTAACCCTAACACAAACCCTAACCCTAATCCTAACCCTATCCCAAACAAAACCCTAACCCTAACCTTAAACGTAACCCTAACCGAAACCCAAACCCAAAACCTAAGCCTAACCCTAACCTTAACCCAAACCCTTAAACTGACCCTAAACCTAAACTTAACCCAAACCCTAACACAATCCCTAACGCTAACACTAACCTTAACCCAAACCCAAACCCTAATCCTAATCCTAACCCTAAGCCTAACCCAAACCCAAACCCTAACCCTAACCCTACCCCTCAAACAAATCCAAACACTAACCCTAGAACTAACGCTAACCATATCATCTAACCCCTAACCCCTAACGATAACCCTAAACCTAACCCTAACCATAACCCTAAACCTAACCCGAACACAAACCCAAACAGTAACCCTAACCGAAACCTAACCATAATCCTAACCAAAATCCTAATCCTAACCCAAACGCTAACCTTAACCCTCACATTAACCCTAACCCTAAACCTAAACCTAACCCTAACCCTAACCCTAACAATAAACCGAACCCTAAACCAAACCCAAACCCTAACCCTAATCCTAACCCTAACCCTAACCCTAACACAAACCCTAACCCTAACCCTAACCCTATCCCAAACAAAACCCTAACCCTAACCTTAAACGTAACCCTAACCGAAACCCAAATCCTAACCCTAAGCCTAACCCTAACCCTATCCTTAACCCTAACCTAACCCTAACCCTCACCCAAACCCTAATCGTAACCCAAACCCTAAACCTAACCCTAACAAACCCTAACCCTAACACTAACCCTAACACTAACCCAAACACTAACCAAAACCCAAACCCTAAGCCGAGACATAACCCTAAGCCTAAACGTAATCCAAACCCTTACCCTAACCCTAACCCTAACCTTAACCAAACCCTAACCCTAACCCTAACCCTAACCCTAACGTTAACCCAAACCCTAACCCTAACACTAACCCTAACCCTAACCCTAACCCTAACCCAAACCCAAAACCTAACCCTAACCCTAACCCTAACCCAAGCCCTAACCCTAAACTTAACCCAAACCCTAACCCTTGCCCTAACCCTAACGTTAACGCAAACCCTAACCCTAACACTAACCCTAACTCTAAACCTAACCCTAACCCAAACCCAAACCCTAACCCTAACCCTATCCCTAACCCAACCCTAACCCTAAGCCTAACCCAAACCCTAACCCTAACCCTAACCCTAACAATAACCTTAAACCAAACTCTAACCGTAAACCTAAACCTAACCTTAAACCAAACCCTAACCCGAACACTAAACCTAACACTAACACTAACCCTAACCCAAACCCAAACCCTAACCCTAACCCTAACCCAAATCCTAACCCTAAGCCTAACCCTAACCCTAACCCTAACCCTAATGTTAACGCAAACCCTAACCCTAACACTAACCCTAAATCTAAACCTAACCCTAACCCAAACCCAAACCCTAACCCTAAACCTATCCCTAACCCAACCCTAACCCTAAGCCTAACCCAAAAACTAACCTTAACCCTAACCCTAAACTTATCCCAAACCCTTAACCTAACACTAACCCTAACACTCACCATAACCCTAAAACAAACCCAAACCCTAACCCTAACCCTAACCCTAACACTAAACCAAACCCAAAACCTAACCCTAACCCTAACCCTAAACCTAACGCTAAAATTAACCCAAACCCTAACCCTAACCCTAACCCTAATCCTAACCCAAACCCTAACCCTAACCCTAACCCTAACGCTAACCCAAACCCTAAACACTAACCCTAACACTAACCCAAAAACTAACCCAAACGCAAACCCTAAGCCTAAACCTAACCCGAACCCTAAACCTAACCCAAACCCTAACCCTAACCCTAACCCTAATCTTAAAACGAACCCTAACCCTAAACCTAAACCTAACCTTAAACCAAACCCTAACCCTAACACTAACCCTAACCCTAACCCTAAACCTAACCCAAACCCAAACCCAAACCCTAACACTAACCTTAACAATAATCCTAAACCTAACCCTAACCAAAACGGTAACCCTAACCCAAACCCAAACCCAAACCCTAACACTAACCTTAACAATAACCCTAAACCTAACCCTAACCAAAACGGAAACCCTAATCCAAATCCTAACTCTAACACTAACCCAACCCAAACCCTAACCCTAATCCTAACCCAAACCTAACCCTAAGCCTAACCCAAACCCTAAACACTAACGCTAACACTAACCCAAAAACTAACCCAAACCCAAACCCTAAGCCTAAACCTAACCCTAACCCTAAACCTAACCCAAACACTAACCCTAACTCTAACCCTAACCCTAACCTTAAACCAAACCCTAACCCTAAACCTAACGCAAACCCAAACCCAAACCCTAACACTAACCTTAACAATAACCCTAAACCTAACCCTAACCAAAACGGTAACCCTAACCCAAAACCAAACCCAAACCCTAACACTAACCTTAACAATAACCCTAAACCTAACCCTAACCAAAACGGTAACCCTAATCCAAATCCTAACTCTAACACTAACCCTAACCCAAACCCTAACCCTAATCCTAACCCAACCCTAACCCTAAGCCTAACCCAAACCCTAACCCTAACCCATCCCTCACCCAAAGCCTCCCCCTCACCCTTTCCCTAAACTTAACCCAAACCCTAACCCTAACACTAACCCTAACATTAACCATAACCCTAAAACAAACCCAAACCCTAACCCTAACCCTAACCCTAACCCGAAACCTAACCCAAAACCTAACCCTAACCCTAACCCTAAACATAACCCTAAAACTAACCCAAACCCTAACCCTAACCCTAACCCTAACCCTAACCCTAACGCTAACCCAAACCCTAAACCTAACACTAACCCTAACACTAACCCAAAAACTAACCCAAACCCAAACCCTAAGCCTAAACCTAACCCTAACCCTAAACCTAACCCAAACCTTAACCCTAACCCTAACCCTAACCCTAACCTTAAACCAAACCCTAACCCTAAACCTAAACCTAATCTTAAACCAAACCCTAACCCTAACCCTAACCCTAACCCTAACCCTAACCTTAAACGTAAACCTAACCCAAACCAAAACCCTAACCCTAATATTAACCCTAACCCTAACCCTAACACAAACCCTAACCCTAACCCTAACCCTAACCCAAACAAAACCCTAACACTAACCTTAAATGTAACCCTAAACCAAACCCAAACCCTTACCCTTAACCTAACCCTAATCCTAACCCTAACCCTAACCCAAACCCAAACCCTACCCCGATCCTTAACCCTAACCCTAAGCCTAACCCTAACCGAAACCCTAACCCTAACACTAACTTTAACAGTAACCCAAACACTAACCCAAACCCAAACCCTAAGCCTAGACCTAATCCTAACCCTAACCCTAACCCTAACACAAACCTTAACCCTAACCCCAACCCTATCCCAAACAAAACCCTAACCCTAACCTTAAACGTAACCCTAACCGAAAGCCAAACCCTAACCCTAAGCCTAACCCTAACCCTATCCTTAACCCTAACCTAACCCTAACCCTCACCCAAACCCTAATCGTAACCCAAACCCTAACCCTAACCCTAACCCTAACCCTAACAAACCCTAACCCTAACACTAACCCTAACACTAACCCAAACACTAACCAAAACCCAAACCCTAAGCCGAGACATAACCCTAAGCCTAAACGTAATCCAAACCCTTACCCTAATCCTAACCCTAACCTTAACCAAACCCTAACCCTAACCCTAACCCTAACCCTAACGTTAACCCAAACCCTAACCCTAATACTAACCCTATCCCTAACCCTAACCCAAACCCAAACCCAAACCCTAACCCTAACACTAACCCTAACCCAAACCCAAACCCAAACCCTAACCCTAAACTTTACCCTAAACCTAAACCTAACCCTAACCCAAACACTAACCACAAAGCAAATCCTAACCCTAACCCTAACCCTAACACTAACCATACCCCTAACCCTAACCCTAATCCTAAACCTAGCTCAAACCCAAAACTTAACCCTAACCCTAAACATAACCCAAACCCTAAACCTAACCCTAATCCAAACCCTAACCGAAACCCTAACCCTAAACCAAACCCAAACACTAAACCTAACCCTAATCCTAACCCTACCCCAAATCCTAACCCTAACCTCAACACAAACCCAAACCCTAACCCTAACCCTAGACCAAAACCAAACCCTAACCCTAATCCTAACCCAAACCCAAACCGAAACCCTAACCCTAATCCCAACGCTCACCCTAACCAAACCCTAAACCTAACCCTAACCATAACCCTAACCCTAAACCTAACACAAACCCTAAACCTAACCCTAACCCTAACCCAAACCAATACCTAACCCTAGCCGTAACCCTAAGCCTAAACCAAACCCTAACGCTAACCCTAACCCAAAGCCTAACCCTAAACCTAACCCTAAACCTAACCTTAACCCAAACCCTAACCCTAACCCAAACGCTAAACCTAACCCTAACCCTAACCCTAATCAAACCCTAACCCTAACCCTAACCCTAATCAAACCCTAACCCTAACACTAACCCTAACACTAACCCAAACACGAACCCAAAACCAAACCCTAAGCCTAAACCTAACCCTAACCCTGAACCTAACCCAAACACTAACCCTAACTCTAACCCTAACCCTAACCTTAAACCAAACCCTAACCCTAAACCTAACGCAAACCCAAACCCAAACCCTAACACTAACCTTAACAATAACCCTAAACCTAACCCTAACCAAAACGGTAACCCTAACCCAAAACCAAACCCAAACCCTAACACTAACCTTAACAATAACCCTAAACCTAACCCTAACCAAAACGGTAACCCTAATCCAAATCCTAACTCTAACACTAACCCTAACCCAAACCCTAACCCTAATCCTAACCCAACCGTAACCCTAAGCCTAACCCAAACCCTAACCCTAACTCAACCCTAACCGTAAGCCTAACCCAAACCCTAACCCTAACCCTAACCCTAAACTTAACCCAAACCCTAACCCTAACACTAACCCTAACATTAACCATAACCCTAAAACAAACCCAAACCCAAACCCTAACCCTAATCCTAACCCTAACCCTAACTCTAACACAAACCCTAACCCTAACCCTAACCGTAACCCAAACAAAACCCTAACCCTAACCTTAAACGTAACCCTAACCCAAACCCAAACCCTAACCCTAAGCCTAACCATAACCCTAACGCTAACACTAACCCTAACACTAACCCAAACACTAACCCAAACCCAAACCCTAAGCTGAGACATAACCCTAAGCCTAAACATAATCCAAACCCTTAACCTCACTGTAACCCTAACCTTAACCAAAACCTAACCCTAACCCTAAAGCTAACGTTAACGCAATCACTAACGCTAACACTATCCCTAACCCTAAAAGTAAGCCTAACCCAAATCCAAACCGAAACCCTTAACCTAACCCTAACCAAAACCAAACCCAAACCCTAACACTGAAGTTAACAGTAACCCTAAACATAACCCTAACCCAAACCCTAAACGTAACCCTAACCCGAACCCTAACCCAAACCCTAACCCTAACCTTAAACCTAACCAAAAACCCAAAACCTAAACCTCACCCTAACCCTAACCCAAACCCAATCCCTAACACTAACCCTAACCCTAACCCTAACCCAAACCCTAAACCTCACCCTAACCCTAACCCAAACAAAACGCTAACCCTAAACGTAACCATAAGCCTAACCCAAACCCAAACCCTAACCCTAAACCTAACCCTAACCCTAACCCAAACCCAAACCCAAACCCAAACCCAAACCCAAACCAAACCGTAACCCTAACCCTAACCTTAACAGCTAACCCAAATCCAAACCGAAACCCTAACCCTAACCCTAACACTCACCCTAACACTAACCCAACCCTAAACCTAAGCCTAAACCAAACCCTAACCCTAACACTAACCCTAACCTTAACACAAACCGTAAACCTAACACTAACCCTAACACTAACCCTAACTCTAAAAGAAACCCAAACCCTAACCCTAACCCTAAACCTAAACCAAACCCTAAACCTAACCCTCACCCTAAACCTAACCCTAAAACTAAACCAAACACTATCCCTAACCCAAACCAATCCCTAACCCTAGGCTTAACCCTAAACCTAAACGAAACCCTAACCCTAACCCTAACCCTAACCCTAACCCAAAGTCTAACCCTAAAGCTAACCCTAACCCTAACCTTAACCCAAACTCTAACCCTAACACAAACCCTAAAACTAACCTTCACCCTAACCCTAACCCAAACCCTAAACCTAACACTAACCCTAACACTAACGCAAACACTAACCCAAACCCAAACCCTAAGCCTAAACCTAACCCTAACCCTTAACCTAACCCAAACCCTAACCCTAACCCTAACCTTAAACCAAACCCTAACAATAAACCTAACCCTAATCTTAAACCAAACCCTAACTCTAAAACTAAACCTAACACTAACCCTAAACCAAACCCAAAACCTAACCCTAACCCTAATACTAACCCTAACGCAGACCCTAACCCTAACGCTAACCCTAACCCTAAACCTAATCCAAAACCTCACCCTAACCCTAACTCTAATCCTAACCCTAACCCTAACCCTAAACCAAACCGTAATCTAACCCTTACCCTAAGCCTAACCCTAACCATAACCAAACCCAAACCCTAACACTGAAGTTAACAGTAACCCTAAACATAACCCTAACCGAAACCCTAACCCTAACATTAACCCCTACCCTAACCCTAACCCTAACAAAAACCCTTACCCTAACCCAAACCCTAAGCCTAAACTTAAACCTAACCCAAACACAAAACCTAAAGCTCACCCTAACCCTAACCCAAACCCAATCCCTAACACTAACCCTAACCCTAACCCAAACCCTAGACCTAACGCTAACCCTAACCCAAACCAAACGCTAACCCTAAACGTAACCATAACCCTAACCCAAACCCAAACCCTAACCCTAACCCAAACCCTAACCCTAACCCTAACCCAAACTCTAACCGTAACCCTAGCAGAACCCTAGCCCTAATCCTATCCCTAAACCTAACCTAACCCAAAACATAACCCTAACAATAAACCTATCCCTAACCCTAACCCAAAACCAAACCCTAACCCTAACCCTATCCCAAACCCAATCCCCAACACTAACCATAACCCTAACCCTAAACCAAACCCTAAACCTAACCCTAACCCTAACCTAACCCAAACCCAAACCCTAACATTAACCCTAACCCTAACCCTAACCCTAACCAAAACCCTAACCCTAACCCAATTTCTAACGCTAACCCTAACCCTAACACGAAACGGAAACATAACCCTAAAACTAACCCTAACCGTTACCCTAACCCAAACCCAGACCCTAAGCCTGAGCCTAACCCTGACCCTTACCGTAACCCAAACCCAAACAGTCACCCTAACCCTAACCCTAACACAAACCCAAACCCTAATCCTAATCCAAACCCTAAGACTAACCTAAACCCAAACCGTAACCCTAACCCTCAACCTAACCCTAACCATAAACCAAACCCCAAAACACTAACCCTAACCCTCACACTAACCCTAACACTAACCCTAACTTTAACCAAACCCTACATCTAACACTAACCCTAACCCTAACCCTAACCCTAACCCTATCCCTAACAATAACACAAACCCAAACACTAAACCTAATCCTAATCCTAACCCAAACCCAAACCCGGACCCTTACCCTAACCCTAAACTTAACCCTAACCCTAACCCTAACCCTAACCCTAACCCTAACCCTAACCCTAACCCAAACCCTAACCCTAACCCAAACCCTATCCCTAACCTGAACCCTAACCTAAACCCAAAACCTAACACTAACCCTAAACCTAACCCTAACCCTATCCCTAACCTAACCCAAACCCTAACAATAACCCTAACCCTATCCCTAACCCTAATACAAACACAAAACCTAACTCTAATTCTAACCCTAACCGAAACACATACCCTAACCCAAACCCTAAACCTAACCCTAACCCTAACCCTAACCCAAACCCTAACCCTAACACCAACCCTAACCCTAACCCTAACCCAAAGTCTAACCCTAAAGCTAACCCTAACCCTAACCTTAACCCAAACTCTAACCCTAACACAAACCCTAAAACTAACCTTCACCCTAACCCTAACCCAAACCCTAAACCTAACACTAACCCTAACACTAACGCAAACACTAAGGCAAACCCAAACCCTAAGCCTAAACCTAACCCTAACCCTTAACCTAACCCAAACCCTAACCCTAACCCTAACCTTAAACCAAACCCTAACAATAAACCTAACCCTAATCTTAAACCAAACCCTAACTCTAAAACTAAACCTAACACTAACCCTAAACCAAACCCAAAACCTAACCCTAACCCTAATACTAACCCTCACGCAGACCCTAACCCTAACGCTAACCCTAACCCTAAACCTACTCCAAAACCTCACCCTAACCCTAACTCTAATCCTAACCCTAACCCTAACCCTAAACCAAACCGTAATCTAACCCTAACCCTAAGCCTAACCCTAACCATAACCAAACCCAAACCCTAACACTGAAGTTAACAGTAACCCTAAACATAACCCTAACCGAAACCCTAACCCTAACATTAACCCCTACCCTAACCCTAACCCTAACAAAAACCCTTACCCTAACCCAAACCCTAAGCCTAAACTTAAACCTAACCCAAACCCAAAACCTAAAGCTCACCCTAACCCTAACCATAACCCTAACCCTAAACCTAAAGCTAACCCTAACCCTAACCCTAACCCAAACCAAAACCCTAACCCTAATATTAACCCTAAACCCTAACCCTAACACAAACCCTAACCCTAACCCTAACCGTAACCCAAACAAAACCCTAACCCTAACCTTAAACGTAACCCTAACCCAAACCAAAACCCTAACCCTAATATTAACCCTAACCCTAAACCTAACACAAACCCTAACCCTAACCCTAACCCTAACCCAAACAAACCCCTAACCCTAAACTTAAACGTAACCCTAAACAAAACCCAAACACTAACCCCTAAGCCTAACCCTAACCCAAAACCTAACCCTAACCCTAACCTTAAACCTGACCCTAACCCTAACCCTAACCCTAACCCTAAACCTAAGCCTAAACCCTAAGCCTAACCCTAACCCTAACCCAAACCCAAACCCTAACCCGATCCTTAACTCTAACCCTAAGCCTAACCCTAACCCAAACCCTAACCCTAACACTAACCCTAACACTAACCCAAACACTAACCCAAACCCAAAAACCTAATCCTAGACCTAACCCTAACCCTAAACCTAATCCAAACAATTACCCTAACCCTAACCCTAACCTTAACCAAACCCTAACCCTAACCCTAAAATTAACCCAAACCCTAACCCTAACCCTAACCCTAACGCTAACCCAAACCCTAAACACTAACACTAACACTAACCCAAAAACTAACCCAAACCCAAACCCTAAGCCTAAACCTAACCCTAACCCTAAACCTAACCCAAACACTAACCATAACTCTAACCCTAACCCTAACCTTAAACCAAACCCTAACCCTAAACCTAAACCAAACCCTAACCCTAACACTAACCCTAACCCTAACCCTAACCCTAACCCTAACCTTAAACCAAACACTAACCCTAAACCTAAACCTAACCTTAAACCAAACCCTAACCCTAACCCTAACCATATCCCTAACCCTAACCCTAACCCTAACCCTAACCCTAACCTTAAACGTAACCCTAACCCAAACCACAACCCTAACCCTAATATTAACCCTCACCCTAACCCTAACACAAACCCTAACCCTAACCCTAACCCTAACCCAAACAAAACCCTAACACTAACCTTAAAATGTAACCCTAAACCAAACCCAAACCCGAACCCTAAGCCTAACCCTAATCCTAACCCTAACCCTAACCCAAACCCAAACCCTAACCCGATCCTTAACCCTAACCCTAAGCCTAACCCTAACCGAAACCCTAACCCTAACACTAACTTTAACAATAACCCAAACACTAACCCAAACCCAAACCCTAAGCCTAGACCTAATCCTAAACCTAACCCTAACCCTAACACAAACCCTAACCCTAACCCTAACCCTATCCCAAACAAAACCCTAACCCTAACCTTAAACGTAACCCTAACCGAAACCCAAACCCAAAACCTAAGCCTAACCCTAACCTTAACCCAAACCCTTAAACTGACCCTAAACCTAAACTTAACCCAAACCCTAACACAATCCCTAACGCTAACACTAACCTTAACCCAAACCCAAACCCTAATCCTAATCCTAACCCTAAGCCTAACCCAAACCCAAACCCTAACCCTAACCCTACCCCTCAAACAAATCCAAACACTAACCCTAGAACTAACGCTAACCATATCATCTAACCCCTAACCCCTAACGATAACCCTAAACCTAACCCTAACCATAACCCTAAACCTAACCCGAACACAAACCCAAACAGTAACCCTAACCGAAACCTAACCATAATCCTAACCAAAATCCTAATCCTAACCCAAACGCTAACCTTAACCCTCACATTAACCCTAACCCTAAACCTAAACCTAACCCAAACCCTAACCCTAACAATAAACCGAACCCTAAACCAAACCCAAACCCTAACCCTAATCCTAACCCTAACCCTAACCCTA
>CM069551.1:8962500-8972500 GCA_035773235.1 Eospalax fontanierii
CTTAAACCTAACCAAAAACCCAAAACCTAAACCTCACCCTAACCCTAACCCAAACCCAATCCCTAACACTAACCCTAACCCTAACCCTAACCCAAACCCTAAACCTCACCCTAACCCTAACCCAAACAAAACGCTAACCCTAAACGTAACCATAAGCCTAACCCAAACCCAAACCCTAACCCTAAACCTAACCCTAACCCTAACCCAAACCCAAACCCAAACCCAAACCCAAACCCAAACCAAACCGTAACCCTAACCCTAACCTTAACAGCTAACCCAAATCCAAACCGAAACCCTAACCCTAACCCTAACACTCACCCTAACACTAACCCAACCCTAAACCTAAGCCTAAACCAAACCCTAACCCTAACACTAACCCTAACCTTAACACAAACCGTAAACCTAACACTAACCCTAACACTAACCCTAACTCTAAAAGAAACCCAAACCCTAACCCTAACCCTAAACCTAAACCAAACCCTAAACCTAACCCTCACCCTAAACCTAACCCTAAAACTAAACCAAACACTATCCCTAACCCAAACCAATCCCTAACCCTAGGCTTAACCCTAAACCTAAACGAAACCCTAACCCTAACCCTAACCCTAACCCTAACCCAAAGTCTAACCCTAAAGCTAACCCTAACCCTAACCTTAACCCAAACTCTAACCCTAACACAAACCCTAAAACTAACCTTCACCCTAACCCTAACCCAAACCCTAAACCTAACACTAACCCTAACACTAACGCAAACACTAACCCAAACCCAAACCCTAAGCCTAAACCTAACCCTAACCCTTAACCTAACCCAAACCCTAACCCTAACCCTAACCTTAAACCAAACCCTAACAATAAACCTAACCCTAATCTTAAACCAAACCCTAACTCTAAAACTAAACCTAACACTAACCCTAAACCAAACCCAAAACCTAACCCTAACCCTAATACTAACCCTAACGCAGACCCTAACCCTAACGCTAACCCTAACCCTAAACCTAATCCAAAACCTCACCCTAACCCTAACTCTAATCCTAACCCTAACCCTAACCCTAAACCAAACCGTAATCTAACCCTAACCCTAAGCCTAACCCTAACCATAACCAAACCCAAACCCTAACACTGAAGTTAACAGTAACCCTAAACATAACCCTAACCGAAACCCTAACCCTAACATTAACCCCTACCCTAACCCTAACCCTAACAAAAACCCTTACCCTAACCCAAACCCTAAGCCTAAACTTAAACCTAACCCAAACCCAAAACCTAAAGCTCACCCTAACCCTAACCCAAACCCAATCCCTAACACTAACCCTAACCCTAACCCAAACCCTAGACCTAACGCTAACCCTAACCCAAACCAAACGCTAACCCTAAACGTAACCATAACCCTAACCCAAACCCAAACCCTAACCCTAACCCAAACCCTAACCCTAACCCTAACCCAAACTCTAACCGTAACCCTAGCAGAACCCTAGCCCTAATCCTATCCCTAAACCTAACCTAACCCAAAACATAACCCTAACAATAAACCTATCCCTAACCCTAACCCAAAACCAAACCCTAACCCTAACCCTATCCCAAACCCAATCCCCAACACTAACCATAACCCTAACCCTAAACCAAACCCTAAACCTAACCCTAACCCTAACCTAACCCAAACCCAAACCCTAACAATAACCTTAACCCTAACCCTAACCCTAACCAAAACCCTAACCCTAACCCAATTTCTAACGCTAACCCTAACCCTAACACGAAACGTAAACATAACCCTAAAACTAACCCTAACCGTTACCCTAACCCAAACCCAAACCCTAAGCCTGAGCCTAACCCTGACCCTTACCGTAACCCAAACCCAAACAGTCACCCTAACCCTAACCCTAACACAAACCCAAACCCTAATCCTAATCCAAACCCTAAGACTAACCTAAACCCAAACCGTAACCCTAACCCTCAACCTAACCCTAACCATAAACCAAACCCCAAAACACTAACCCTAACCCTCACACTAACCCTAACACTAACCCTAACTTTAACCAAACCCTACATCTAACACTAACCCTAACCCTAACCCTAACCCTAACCCTATCCCTAACAATAACACAAACCCAAACACTAAACCTAATCCTAATCCTAACCCAAACCCAAACCCGGACCCTTACCCTAACCCTAAACTTAACCCTAACCCTAACCCTAACCCTAACCCTAACCCTAACCCTAACCCTAACCCAAACCCTAACCCTAACCCAAACCCTATCCCTAACCTGAACCCTAACCTAAACCCAAAACCTAACACTAACCCTAAACCTAACCCTAACCCTATCCCTAACCTAACCCAAACCCTAACAATAACCCTAACCCTATCCCTAACCCTAATACAAACACAAAACCTAACTCTAATTCTAACCCTAACCGAAACACATACCCTAACCCAAACCCTAAACCTAACCCTAACCCTAACCCTAACCCAAACCCTAACCCTAACACCAACCCTAACCCTAACCCTAACCCAAAGTCTAACCCTAAAGCTAACCCTAACCCTAACCTTAACCCAAACTCTAACCCTAACACAAACCCTAAAACTAACCTTCACCCTAACCCTAACCCAAACCCTAAACCTAACACTAACCCTAACACTAACGCAAACACTAACCCAAACCCAAACCCTAAGCCTAAACCTAACCCTAACCCTTAACCTAACCCAAACCCTAACCCTAACCCTAACCTTAAACCAAACCCTAACAATAAACCTAACCCTAATCTTAAACCAAACCCTAACTCTAAAACTAAACCTAACACTAACCCTAAACCAAACCCAAAACCTAACCCTAACCCTAATACTAACCCTAACGCAGACCCTAACCCTAACGCTAACCCTAACCCTAAACCTAATCCAAAACCTCACCCTAACCCTAACTCTAATCCTAACCCTAACCCTAACCCTAAACCAAACCGTAATCTAACCCTAACCCTAAGCCTAACCCTAACCATAACCAAACCCAAACCCTAACACTGAAGTTAACAGTAACCCTAAACATAACCCTAACCGAAACCCTAACCCTAACATTAACCCCTACCCTAACCCTAACCCTAACAAAAACCCTTACCCTAACCCAAACCCTAAGCCTAAACTTAAACCTAACCCAAACCCAAAACCTAAAGCTCACCCTAACCCTAACCCAAACCCAATCCCTAACACTAACCCTAACCCTAACCCAAACCCTAGACCTAACGCTAACCCTAACCCAAACCAAACGCTAACCCTAAACGTAACCATAACCCTAACCCAAACCCAAACCCTAACCCTAACCCAAACCCTAACCCTAACCCTAACCCAAACTCTAACCGTAACCCTAGCAGAACCCTAGCCCTAATCCTATCCCTAAACCTAACCTAACCCAAAACATAACCCTAACAATAAACCTATCCCTAACCCTAACCCAAAACCAAACCCTAACCCTAACCCTATCCCAAACCCAAACCCCAACACTAACCATAACCCTAACCCTAAACCAAACCCTAAACCTAACCCTAACCCTAACCTAACCCAAACCCAAACCCTAACAATAACCTTAACCCTAACCCTAACCCTAACCAAAACCCTAACCCTAACCCAATTTCTAACGCTAACCCTAACCCTAACATGAAACGTAAACATAACCCTAAAACTAACCCTAACCGTTACCCTAACCCAAACCCAAACCCTAAGCCTCAGCCTAACCCTGACCCTTACCGTAACCCAAACCCAAACAGTCACCCTAACCCTAACCCTAACACAAACCCAAACCCTAATCCTAATCCAAACCCTAAGACTAACCTAAACCCAAACCATAACCCTAACCCTCAACCTAACCCTAACCATAAACCAAACCCCAAAACACTAACCCTAACCCTCACACTAACCCTAACACTAACCCTAACTTTAACCAAACCCTACATCTAACACTAACCCTAACCCTAACCCTAACCCTAACCCTATCCCTAACAATAACACAAACCCAAACACTAAACCTAATCCTAATCCTAACCCAAATCCAAACCCGGACCCTTACCCTAACCCTAAACTTAACCCTAACCCTAACCCTAACCCTAACCCTAACCCTAACCCTAACCCTAACCCTAACCCTAACCCAAACCCTAACCCTAACCCAAACCCTATCCCTAACCTGAACCCTAACCTAAACCCAAAACCTAACACTAACCCTAAACCTAACCCTAACCCTAACCCAAACCCAAACCCAAACCCAAACCCAAACCCAAACCAAACCGTAACCCTAACCCTAACCTTAACAGCTAACCCAAATCCAAACCGAAACCCTAACCCTAACCCTAACACTCACCCTAACACTAACCCAACCCTAAACCTAAGCCTAAACCAAACCCTAACCCTAACACTAACCCTAACCTTAACACAAACCGTAAACCTAACACTAACCCTAACACTAACCCTAACTCTAAAAGAAACCCAAACCCTAAACCTAACCCTAAACCTAAACCAAACCCTAAACCTAACCCTCACCCTAAACCTAACCCTAAAACTAAACCAAACACTATCCCTAACCCAAACCAATCCCTAACCCTAGGCTTAACCCTAAACCTAAACGAAACCCTAACCCTAACCCTAACCCTAACCCTAACCCAAAGTCTAACCCTAAAGCTAACCCTAACCCTAACCTTAACCCAAACTCTAACCCTAACACAAACCCTAAAACTAACCTTCACCCTAACCCTAACCCAAACCCTAAACCTAACACTAACCCTAACACTAACGCAAACACTAACCCAAACCCAAACCCTAAGCCTAAACCTAACCCTAACCCTTAACCTAACCCAAACCCTAACCCTAACCCTAACCTTAAACCAAACCCTAACAATAAACCTAACCCTAATCTTAAACCAAACCCTAACTCTAAAACTAAACCTAACACTAACCCTAAACCAAACCCAAAACCTAACCCTAACCCTAATACTAACCCTAACGCAGACCCTAACCCTAACGCTAACCCTAACCCTAAACCTAATCCAAAACCTCACCCTAACCCTAACTCTAATCCTAACCCTAACCCTAACCCTAAACCAAACCGTAATCTAACCCTAACCCTAAGCCTAACCCTAACCATAACCAAACCCAAACCCTAACACTGAAGTTAACAGTAACCCTAAACATAACCCTAACCGAAACCCTAACCCTAACATTAACCCCTACCCTAACCCTAACCCTAACAAAAACCCTTACCCTAACCCAAACCCTAAGCCTAAACTTAAACCTAACCCAAACCCAAAACCTAAAGCTCACCCTAAGCCTAACCCAAACCCAATCCCTAACACTAACCCTAACCCTAACCCAAACCCTAGACCTAACCCTAACCCTAACCCAAACCAAACGCTAACCCTAAACGTAACCATAACCCTAACCCAAACCCAAACCCTAACCCTAACCCAAACCCTAACCCTAACCCTAACCCAAACTCTAACCGTAACCCTAGCAGAACCCTAGCCCTAATCCTATCCCTAAACCTAACCTAACCCAAAACATAACCCTAACAATAAACCTATCCCTAACCCTAACCCAAAACCAAACCCTAACCCTAACCCTATCCCAAACCCAATCCCCAACACTAACCATAACCCTAACCCTAAACCAAACCCTAAACCTAACCCTAACCCTAACCTAACCCAAACCCAAACCCTAACAATAACCTTAACCCTAACCCTAACCCTAACCAAAACCCTAACCCTAACCCAATTTCTAACGCTAACCCTAACCCTAACACGAAACGTAAACATACCCCTAAAACTAACCCTAACCGTTACCCTAAACCAAACCCAAACCCTAAGCCTGAGCCTAACCCTGACCCTTACCGTAACCCAAACCCAAACAGTCACCCTAACCCTAACCCTAACACAAACCCAAACCCTAATCCTAATCCAAACCCTAAGACTAACCTAAACCCAACCCGTACCCCTAACCTTCAACCTAACCCTAACCATAAACCAAAACCCAAAACACTCACCCTAACCCTCACACTAACCCTAACACTAACCCTAACTTTAACCAAACCCTACATCTAACACTAACTCTAACCCTAACCCTAACCCTAACCCTATCCCTAACAATAACACAAACCCAAACACTAAACCTAATCCTAATCCTAACCCAAACCCAAACCCGGACCCTTACCCTAAACCTAAACTTAACCCTAACCCTAACCCTAACCCTAACCCTAACCCTAACCCTAACCCTAACCCAAACCCTAACCCTAACCCAAACCCTATCCCTAACCTGAACCCTAACCTAAACCCAAAACCTAACACTAACCCTAAACCTAACCCTAACCCTATCCCTAACCTAACCCAAACCCTAACAATAACCCTAACCCTATCCCTAACCCTAATACAAACACAAAACCTAACTCTAATTCTAACCCTAACCGAAACACATACCCTAACCCAAACCCTAAACCTAACCCTAACCCTAACCCTAACCCATACCCTAACCCTACCACCAACCCTAACCCTAACACTAGCCCTAACCCTAAACCTAACCCAAGAGCAAACCCTAAGCCTAACCCTAAACCTAAGCCGAACCCAAACCCAAACGGTCATATTAACCCGAAACCTAACCCAAACCCAAACAGTAATCCTAAACCTAATTCTAAACCTGAACCTAACCCTAACCCTAACCTCAACCCCAACCCTAACCCAAACCCTAACACTAAACCTAACCCTAACCCAAACCCTAATCCTAACGCAAACCCAAACTCTAAACCTAACCTTAACCCTAACCCTAAACAGAACCCTAACCCAAACTCTAAACCTAAACCTAAACCTAATCCTAACCAAAACCCTAACCCTAACCCTAACCCTATCCCTAATCTTAACCCAAACACGAAACCTAACCCTACCCCTAACACAAAGCCTAACCCTAACCCTAACCGTAACCCTAACCCAAACCCAAACCCTAAGCTAAAGCCAAACCCTAACCCTATCCTTAACCCTAACCCTAACCCTAACCCTCACCCAAACCCTAACTGTAACCCAAACCCTAACCCTAACACTAACCCTAACACTAACCCAAACACTAACAAAAACCCAAACCCTAAGCCTAGACCTAACCCTAAAACTAAACCTAACCCAAACCCTTACCCTAACCCTAACACTAACTTTAACCCAAACCCTTAAACTGACCCTAAACCTAACCTTAACCCAAACCCTAACACAATCCCTAACGCTAACACTAACCTTAACCCAAACCCAAACCCTAATCCTAATCCTAACCCTAAGCCTAACCCAAACCCAAACCCTAACCCTAACCCTACCCCTCAAACAAATCCAAACACTAACCATAGCAGTAATGCTAACCATATCATCTAACCCCTAACCCCTAACGCTAACCCTAAACCTAACCCCAATCCAAACCTTAACCGTAAAACTAACACTAACCCAAACCCTAAACCTAACCATAACCGTAACCCTAACCCTAACGCTAACACAAACCCAAACACTAACCCTAACCGAAACCTAACCATAAACCTAACCCAAACCCTAACCTTAACCCTCACACTAACCCTAACCATAACCCTAACCCTAAACCTAAAGCTAACCCTAACCCTAACCCTAACCCAAACCAAAACCCTAACCCTAATATTAACCCTAACCCTAACCCTAACACAAACCCTAACCCTAACCCTAACCGTAACCCAAACAAAACCCTAACCCTAACCTTAAACGTAACCCTAACCCAAACCAAAACCCTAACCCTAATATTAACCCTAACCCTAAACCTAACACAAACCCTAACCCTAACCCTAACCCTAACCCAAACAAACCCCTAACCCTAAACTTAAACGTAACCCTAAACAAAACCCAAACACTAACCCTAAGCCTAACCCTAACCCAAAACCTAACCCTAACCCTAACCTTAAACCTGACCCTAACCCTAACCCTAACCCTAACCCTAAACCTAAGCCTAACCCTAAGCCTAACCCTAACCCTAACCCAAACCCAAACCCTAACCCGATTCTTAACTCTAACCCTAAGCCTAACCCTAACCCAAACCCTAACCCTAACACTAACCCTAACACTAACCCAAACACTAACCCAAACCCAAAACCTAATCCTAATCCTAACCCTAACCCTAAACCTAATCCAAACAATTACCCTAACCCTAACCCTAACCTTAACCAAACCCTAACCCTAACCCTAAAATTAACCCAAACCCTAACCCTAACCCTAACCCTAACGCTAACCCAAACCCTAAACACTAACACTAACACTAACCCAAAAACTAACCCAAACCCAAACCCTAAGCCTAAACCTAACCCTAACCCTAAACCTAACCCAAACACTAACCATAACTCTAACCCTAACCCTAACCTTAAACCAAACCCTAACCCTAAACCTAAACCAAACCCTAACCCTAACACTAACCCTAACCCTAACCCTAACCCTAACCCTAACCTTAAACCAAACACTAACCCTAAACCTAAACCTAACCTTAAACCAAACCCTAACCCTAACCCTAACCATATCCCTAACCCTAACCCTAACCCTAACCCTAACCCTAACCTTAAACGTAACCCTAACCCAAACCACAACCCTAACCCTAATATTAACCCTCACCCTAACCCTAACACAAACCCTAACCCTAACCCTAACCCTAACCCAAACAAAACCCTAACACTAACCTTAAATGTAACCCTAAACCAAACCCAAACCCGAACCCTAAGCCTAACCCTAATCCTAACCCTAACCCTAACCCAAACCCAAACCCTAACCCGATCCTTAACCCTAACCCTAAGCCTAACCCTAACCGAAACCCTAACCCTAACACTAACTTTAACAATAACCCAAACACTAACCCAAACCCAAACCCTAAGCCTAGACCTAATCCTAACCCTAACCCTAACCCTAACACAAACCCTAACCCTAACCCTAACCCTATCCCAAACAAAACCCTAACCCTAACCTTAAACGTAACCCTAACCGAAACCCAAACCCAAAACCTAAGCCTAACCCTAACCTTAACCCAAACCCTTAAACTGACCCTAAACCTAAACTTAACCCAAACCCTAACACAATCCCTAACGCTAACACTAACCTTAACCCAAACCCAAACCCTAATCCTAATCCTAACCCTAAGCCTAACCCAAACTCAAACCCTAACCCTAACCCTACCCCTCAAACAAATCCAAACACTAACCCTAGAACTAACGCTAACCATATCATCTAACCCCTAACCCCTAACGATAACCCTAAACCTAACCCTAACCGTAACCCTAAACCTAACCCGAACACAAACCCAAACAGTAACCCTAACCGAAACCTAACCATAATCCTAACCAAAATCCTAATCCTAACCCAAACGCTAACCTTAACCCTCACATTAACCGTAACCCTAAACCTAAACCTAACCCTAACCCTAACCCTAACAAGAAACCGAACCCTAAACCAAACCCAAACCCTAACCCTAATCCTAACCCTAACCCTAACCCTAACACAAACCCTAACCCTAACCCTAACCCTATCCCAAACAAAACCCTAACCCTAACCTTAAACGTAACCCTAACCGAAACCCAAATCCTAACCCTAAGCCTAACCCTAACCCTATCCTTAACCCTAACCTAACCCTAACCCTCACCCAAACCCTAATCGTAACCCAAACCCTAAACCTAACCCTAACAAACCCTAACCCTAACACTAACCCAAACACTAACCAAAACCCAAACCCTAAGCCGAGACATAACCCTAAGCCTAAACGTAATCCAAACCCTTACCCTAACCCTAACCCTAACCTTAACCAAACCCTAACCCTAACCCTAACCCTAACCCTAACGTTAACCCAAACCCTAACCCTAACACTAACCCCAACCCTAACCCTAACCCTAACCCAAACCCAAAACCTAACCCTAACCCTAACCCTAACCCAAACCCTAACCCTAAACTTAACCCAAACCCTAACCCTAACCCTAACCCTAACGTTAACGCAAACCCTAACCCTAAC
>CM069551.1:8975000-8982500 GCA_035773235.1 Eospalax fontanierii
CAAACCCTAACCCTAACACTAACCCTAACACTAACCCAAACACTAACCAAAACCCAAACCCTAAGCCGAGACATAACCCTAAGCCTAAACGTAATCCAAACCCTTACCCTAATCCTAACCCTAACCTTAACCAAACCCTAACCCTAACCCTAACCCTAACCCTAACGTTAACCCAAACCCTAACCCTAACACTAACCCTATCCCTAACACTAACCCAAACCCAAACCCAAACCCTAACCCTAACACTAACCCTAACCCAAACCCAAACCCAAACCCTAACCCTAAACTTTACCCTAAACCTAAACCTAACCCTAACCCAAACACTAACCACAAAGCAAATCCTAACCCTAACCCTAACCCTAACACTAACCATACCCCTAACCCTAACCCTAATCCTAAACCTAGCTCAAACCCAAAACTTAACCCTAACCCTAAACATAACCCAAACCCTAAACCTAACCCTAATCCAAACCCTAACCGAAACCCTAACCCTAAACCAAACCCAAACACTAAACCTAACCCTAATCCTAACCCTACCCCAAATCCTAACCCTAACCACAACACAAACACAAACCCTAACCCTAACCCTAGACCAAAACCAAACCCTAAACCTAATCCTAACCCAAACCCAAACCGAAACCCTAACCCTAATCCCAACGCTCACCCTAACCAAACCCTAAACCTAACCCTAACCAAAACCCTAACCCTAAACCTAACACAAACCCTAAACCTAACCCTAACCCTAACCCAAACCAATACCTAACCCTAGCCGTAACCCTAAGCCTAAACCAAACCCTAACGCTAACCCTAACCCAAAGCCTAACCCTAAACCTAACCCTAAACCTAACCTTAACCCAAACCCTAACCCTAACCCAAACGCTAAACCTAACCCTAACCCTAACCCTAATCAAACCCTAACCCTAACCCTAACCCTAATCAAACCCTAACCCTAACACTAACCCTAACACTAACCCAAACACGAACCCAAAACCAAACCCTAAGCCTAAACCTAACCCTAACCCTGAACCTAACACAAACCCTAAAACTAACCATAACCCTAACCTTAAACCAAACCCTAACCCTAACCCTAACCCTAACCTTAAACCAAAACCTAACCTAAACACTAAACCTAACACTAAACCTAACCCTAACCCTAACCCTAACCCTAACTCTAACCCTAAACCTAACATTAAACCAAACCCTAACCTTAACACTAAAATTAACACTAAACCTAAACCTAACCCAAACCCAAACCCTAACCCTAACCCTAACACTAACCCTAACCCAAACCCTAAACTTAACGCTAACTCTAACCCTAAACCTAACCCAAATCCTCACCCAAACCCTAACCCTAAACCTAACCTTAATCCAAATCCTAACCCTAACCCTAACCCAAATCCTAAACCTAACCCCAAACCTAAACCTAACCCAAGCCCTAACCCAAACCCTAAACCCAAACCCAACCCTAACCCTAATCCTAAACGTACACAAATCATAACCCTAACCTAAACCCAAACCCTAACCCTAACCCTAACCCAAACCCTAACTCTAACCCAAAGCGAAACCGAACCCTTAACCCTAACACTAATCCTCACCCTAACTCTAACCCAATGCTAACCCTAACCCTAAACCTAAACCAAACCCTAACCCCAACCTTAACCCTAAACCTAACCCTTACCCTTACCCTAACCCTAACCCAAACCCAAACCCTAAACCTAACCCTAAACCTAAACCTAACCCTAACCCAAAACCTAACCCTAACCCTAACCCTAACCCTAACCAAAACACAAACCCAAACCCTAACCCTAAGCCTAACCCTAACTCTAATCCTAAACCAAACCCAAACCCTAACCCTATTCTTAACCCTAAAGCTAACCCTAACCCTAACCCAAACCCTAACCGTAACCCAAACCATAAAGCTATCGCAAACCCTAACCCTAACCCTAACCTTAACCAAACCCTACATCTAACACTAACACTAAACCTAACCCTAACACTAACCCAAACACTAACCCAAACACTAACCCAAAACCAAACCCTAAGCCTAAACCTAACCCAAATCCTAAAACAACACCAAACCCTTACCCTAACCCTAACCCTAAACCTAACCCAAACCCTAAACCTAACCCTAATCTTAACCCTAACCGAAACCCTAACCCTAACCCAAACCGAAACCCTAACCCTAACCCTAATCCTAACCCTAACCCAAATCCTAATCCTAACCTAAATCCAAACCCTAACCCTAACCCTAACCCTAGCCCAAACCAAACCCTAACCCTAACCCTAACCCTAACCTTAAATCAAACCCAAACCGAAACCCTAACCCAAACCCTAACGCTCACCCTAACCCTAATCCAACCCTAACCCTAAGCCTAACCTAAACCTTAACCCTAAACTTAACCCTAACCTTAACCCAAACGATAACCCTAACACTAACCCTAACCCTAAAACAAACGCAAACCCTAACCCTAACCCGAAACCTAACCTTAACGCAAACGCTAACCCCAACACTAACCCTAACCCTAACCCTGAAACAAACCCAAACCCTAACCCTAAACCTAACCCTAAACCTAAACCTAACCCTAAATCAAACCCTATCCCTAACCCTAACCCTAACCCTAAAGCTAAACCAAACTCTAACCCTAACCCTAACCCAAACCCAAACCTTAACACTAACCCTAAACCTAACCCAAACCATAACCTGAACCCTCACATTAACCCTAACCCTAAACCTCACCCAAACCCTAAACCTAACCCTAATCCGAACCGTAACCGAAACCCTAACCTTAAACAAAACCCAAACACTAAACCTAACCCTAATCCTAACCCTACCCCAAATCCTAACCCTAACCTCAACCCAAACCCTAACCCTAACCCTAACCCTAGCCCAAACCAAACCCTAACCCTAACCCTAACCCAAACCCAAACTGAAACCCTAACCCTAACCTTAACGCTCACCCTAACCTTAACCAAAAAGATAACCCTAAACCTAACCCTAAAACAAACGCAAACCCTAACCATAACCCTAACCCTAAACCTAACACAAACCCTAAACCTAACCCTCACCCAAACCTATCCCTAACCCTAACACTAACCACAACCCTAACTCAAACCCAAACCGTGACCCTAACCCTAATCCTAACCGAAAACCAAACCCTAATCCTAAACCGAACCCTAACCCTAACCCAAACCAATACCCTAACCTTAACCATAATCCTAACCCTAAACCAAACCCAAACCCTAACCCTAACCCTTACCCTAACCCCTAACACCTAACACCTAACACAAACCCTAAACCTAACCCTAACCCAAAACTTAACCCTAAGAGTAACCCAAAACCTAATCCTACCTGTAACCCTAACTCTAACCCAGCCCAAAACCAAACCCTCACGCTAACTCTAAACCTAACCCTAACCCTAACCCTAACCCTAACCCAAATCCTAACCCTAACCTAAACCCTAACCATAACCCTAGCCCTAACCATAAACCAAACCCTAACCCTAACCCTAACCCTAACCCAAATCCTAACCCTAACCTAAACCCTAACCATAACCCTAGCCCTAACCATAAACCAAACCCTAACCCTAACAGTAACCCTAACCCAAACCTAACCCTTACAATAACCCAAACCTTAACCCTAAACCTAAACATAACCCTAACCCTAACCCAAACACAAAACCTAAATCTAACCCTAAATTTATCCCAAACTCAAACCCTAACACGAACCCTAACCCTAACCCAAATCCTAACCCTAACCCTAACCCTAACCCAAATCCTAACCCTAACCCAAACCCTAACCCTAACGCTAACCCAAACCGAAACCCTAAGCCTAACGCAAAACCTAACCATCAACTTAACCCTAAGCGAAACTAAAACCGTGACCCTAACCCTAACCCAAACCCAAACCCTAATCCTTAACCTAACCCTTAACCTAAGCCAAACCCAAACCCTAACCCTAACCCTAACACTAAAACAAACCCAAACCCTAACCCTAACCCTAACCCTAACCCCTAAACACTAACCCTAACCCTAACCCTAACCCAAACCTTAACACTAACCCTAAACCTGACCCAAACCCTAACCCTAACCGTAACACTAAACCTAACCCTATTCCAAACCCAAACGCTCAACCAAACCCTAACCATAACCTTAACCCTAAATATAACCCAAATATTTACCCTAACACTAACAATAACCCTAACCCTAACCCTAACCCAAACCCCAAACTTTACACTAACTCTTACCCTAACCCTAACCCAAACCCAAAATCTAAACCTAACCCTAACCCAAACCCAAACTATAATACTAAACCTAACCCTAACCCTAATCCTAACACTAACCCAAACCCTAACCATAATCCTAACCCAAACCCTAACCCTATTCCAAACCCAAACGCTCAACCAAACCCTAACCATAACCTTAACCCTAAACATAACCCAAACATTTACCCTAAAACTAACAATAAACCTAACCCTAACCCTAACCCAAACCCCAACCTTTACACTAACTCTTACCCTAACCCTAACCCAAACTCAAAATCTAAACCTAACCCTAACCCAAACCCAAACCCTAACACTAACCATAACCCTAACCTTAAACCAAACCCTAACCCTAACCCTAACCCTAACCTTAAACCAAAACCTAACCTTAACACTAAACCTAACACTAAACCTAACCCTAACCCAAACCCTAACCCTAACCCTAAACCTACCCTTAAACCAAACCCTAACCTTAACACTAAACCTAACACTAAACCTAACCCTAACTCAAACCCAAACCCTAAGCCTAACCCTAACACTAACCCTAACCCAAACCCTAAACTTAACGCTAACCCTAACCCTAAACCTTACCCAAAACCTCACCCAAACCCTAACCCTAACCCTAACCTTAACCCAAATCCTAACCCTAACCCTAACCCAAATCCTAAACCTAACCCTGATCCTAACCCTAACCCAAACCCTAACCCTAACCCAAAACCAAACCTAACACTAACCCTAATCCTAAACGTAACCCAAATCATAACCCTAACCTAAACCCAAACCCTAACCCTAACCCTAACCCTAACCCTAACCCAAACCGAAACCGAAACCTTAACCCTAACACTAACCCTCACCCTAACTCTAACCCAACGCTAACCCTAACCCTAAACCTAAACCAAACCGTAACCCCAACCTTATCCCTAAACCTAACACTTACCCTAACCCTAACCCAAACCGAAACCCTAAACCTAACCCTAAACCTAACCCTAAACCTAACCCAAACCCTAACCCTAACCCTAACCATAAAACTAATCCTAAAACAAACCCAAACCCTAACCCTAAGCCTAACCCTAACTCTAATCCTAATCAAAACCCAAACCCTAACCCTATACTTAACCGTAACCCTAACCCTAACCCTAACCCATACCCTAACCGTAACCCAAACCCTAAAGCTAACGCAAACCCAAACCCTAACCTTAACCAAACCCTACGTCTAACACTAACACTAAACCTAACCCTAACACTAACCCTAAAACTAACCCAGACACTAACCCAAAACCAAACCCTAAGCCTAGACCTAACCCAAACCCTAAAACAAAACCAAACCCTTACCCTAACCCTAACCCTAACCTTAACCAAACCCTAACCCTAACCCAAAGCCTAAACTAAACCTAAACCCTAACCATAACCCTAACACTAACCATAAACCAAACCCTAACCCTAACAGTAACCCTAACCCAAACCTAACCCTTACAATAACCCAAACCTTAACCCTAAACCTAAACATAACCCTAAACCTAAACCTAACCGTAACACTAATCAAACCCTAACCCTAACACTAACCCAAACGAACACCTAACCCTAGCCCTAACCCTAACCCTAAAACAAACCCTAACGCTAACGCTAACCCAAAGCCTAACCCTAAACCTAACCCAACCCTAACCTTAACCCAAACCCAAACCCTAACCCAAACCCTAAACCTAACCCTAACCCTAACCCTAACAAAACCCTAATCCTAACACTAAGCCTAACATTAACCCAAACACTAACCCAAACCCAAACCCTAACCCTAAACTTTACCCTAAACCTAAACCTAACCCTAACCCAAACCCTAATCACAACGCAAATCCTAACCCTAATCCTAACCCTAACACTAACCCTAACCCTAACCCTAACCCTAATCCTAAACCTAACTCAAACCCAAACCTTAACCCTAACCGTAAACCTAACCCAAACCCTAACCCTAACCCTAACCCTAACACTAACCCAAACACTAACCCAAAACCAAACCCTAAGGCTAAACCTAACCCTAACCCTGAACCTAACCCAAACCCTAACACTAACCATAACCCTAACCTTAAACCAAATCCTAACCCTTACCCTAACCCTAAGCTTAAACCAAAACCTAACCTTAACACTAAACCTAACACTAAACCTAACCCTAAACCAAACCCTAACCCTAACCCTAACCCTAACCCTAAACCTAACCTTAAACCAAACCCTAACCTTAACACTAAACCTAACACTAAACCTAACCCTAACCCAAACCCAAACCCTAAGCCTAACCCTAACACTAACCCTAACCCAAACCCTAAACTTAACGCTAACCCTAAACCTAAACCTAACCCAAAACCTCACCAAACCCTAACCCTAACCGTAACCTTAACCCAAATCCTAACGCTAACCCTAACCCAAATCCTAAACCTAAACCTAACAATAACCCTAAACCAAACCCTAACCGTAACCCAAACCCTAAAGCTAACGCAAACCCTAACCCTAACCCTAAACTTAACCAAACACATCTAACACTACATCTAACACTAACACTAAACCTAACCCTAACACTAACCCTAACACTAACCCAAACACTAACCCAAAACCAAACCCTAACCCTAAACCTAACCCAAACCCTAAACCTAACCCTAATCCTAACCCTAACCGAAACCCTAACCCTAACCCAAACTGAAAACCTAACCCTAACCCTAATCCTAACCCTAACCCAAATCCTAATCCTAACCTAAATCCAAACCCTAACCCTAACCCTAACCCTAGCCCAAACCAAACCCTAACCCTAACCCTAACCTTAAATCAAACCCAAACCGAAACCCTAACCCTAACCTAACGCTCACCCTAACCCTAATCCAACCCTAACCCTAAGCCTAACCTAAACCCTAACCCTAACCGTAACCCTAACCTTAACCCAAACGTTAAGCCTAACACTAACCCTAACCCTAAAACAAACGCAAACCCTAACCCTAACCTTAACCCTAAATCTAACACAAACCCTAAACCTAACCCTAACCCTAAACCTAACCCTAACACTAACCCAAACCCTAACCCTAACCCTAACCGAAACCAATACCTAACCCTAGCCCTAACCCTAACCCTAAAACAAACCCTAACACTAACGCTAACCCAAAGCCTAACCCTAAACCTAACCCTAACCCTAACCTTAACCCAAACTCTAACCCTAACCCAAACCCTAAACCTAACCCTAAGCCTAACAAAACCCTAACCCTAA
>CM069551.1:8987500-8995000 GCA_035773235.1 Eospalax fontanierii
CACTAACAATAACCCTAATCCTAACCCTAACCCAAACCCCAATCTTTACACTAACTCTTACCCTAACCCTAACCCAAACCCAAAATCTAAACCTAACCCTAAACAAAACCCAAACCCTAATACTAACCCTAACCATAACCCTAATCCTAACCCTAACACAAACCCTAACCATAACCCTAACCCAAACCCTAACCCTCATCCTAACCCTAATCCTAACCATAAACTTAACCCAAACCCTAAACCTAACCCTAACCCTATCCTTAACTCTAACCCTAACCTAACCCAAACCCTACCCCTAACACTAACCCTATCCCTAACCCTAACCCAAACCCAAACCCTAACCCTAACACTAAAACTAACCCAAACCCAAATCAAAACCCTAACCCTAAACTTTACCCTAAACCTAAACCTCACCCTAACCCAAACCCTAACCACAACGCAAATCCTAACCCTAACCCTAACCCTAACACTAACCCTAACGCTAACACTAACCCTAATCCTAAACCTAACTTAAACCCAAACCTTAACCCTAACCCTAAACCTAACCCAAACCCTAATCCTAACCCAAACCCAAACCCTAACCCTAAACCTAACCCAAGCCCTAACAATAAAACTAACCCTAACCCTAATCCAAACCCTAACCCTAACCCTAAACCAAACCCTAACTCTCACCCTAACCTTACCCCAAACCATAACGCTGACACTAAACCTAAACCTAAGCCTAGCCCTAAACCAAACCCAAACCCAAGCCCTAACCAAAACTCTAACCCTAAACCAACCCCAAACCCTAGCACTAACCCTATCCCTAACCCAAACCCTAACCCTAACCCAAAATCAATCCCTAACCCTAACCCTAATCCTAACCCTAACTCAAACCCTAACCCTAACCCTAACCCTAACCCTAACCCTAACCCTAACCCAAATCCAAACCCAAACCCTAACCCTAACCCTAAGCCAAACACTTACCCTAACCCTTACCCAAACCCTAACCATAAACCTAACCCAAACCCTAAGCCTAATCCGAACCCTAATCTTAAACCAAACCCTAACTCTAACCCTAACACTAACGCTAACCCTAAACCTAACCCTAACTCAAACCCAAACTCTAACACTAACCCTTACCCAAACCCTAACCCTAACCCTAACCCTAACCCTAAACCAAACCCTAACCCTAACCCAAACCTTAACCCTAACCCTAACCCTAAAGCTAACCCAAACTCTAACCCTAACCCAAACCTTAACCCTAAGCATAACCATAACCCTAACCCTAACCCAAACCCTAACACTAACCCTAACCCTAAACTTAACCCAAACCCAAAACTAACCCTAACACTAACCCTAACCCTAACCCTAACCGTAACCCTAACTCAAACCCAAACTCTAACACTAACCCTTACCCAAACCCTAACCCTAACCCTAACCCTTACCCTAAACCAAACCCTAACCCTAACCCAAACCTTAACCCTAACACTAACCCTAAAGCTAACCCAAACTCTAACCCTAACCCAAACCTTAACCCTAACCATAACCATAACCCTAACCCTAACCCAAACCCTAACACTAACCCTAACCCTAAACTTAACCCAAACCCAAAACTAACCCTAACACTAACCCTAACCCTAACCCTAACCGTAACCTAAACCCAAACCCAAACCCAAACCCTAACCCTAAACCTAACCCTAAAGCTAACCCAAACCCTAACACTAACACTAAACCTAACCCTAACCCTAACCCAAATCCAAACCCAAACCCTAACCCTAACCCTAAGCCAAACCCTAACGCTAACGCAAACCCTAACCCTAACCCTAACATTAAACAAACCCTACATCTAACACTAACCCTAACCCTAACCCTAACCCTAACCTAACCCAAACCCAAACCCTAACCCTAACCCTATCCCTAACCCTAACACAAACCCAAACCCTAACCCTAAGCCTAACCCTAAACCTAACCCTAACCCAAACCCAAACCCTAACCCTATCCTTAGCCCTAACCCTAACCCTAACCCAAACCTGACCGTAAACCAAAGCCTAAACCTAACTCTAACCCTAACCCTAACCCAAACCCTATCCCTACCACCTACCCTAACAATAACCCAAACACTAACCCACACACAAAACCTAAGCCTAGATCTAACCCTAACCCTAAAACAAACCCAATCCCTTTCCCTAACCCCAACCTGAAACCATACCCCAACCCCAAACCTAACCCTAATCCTAACCCCAACACAAACCCTAACCCTAACCCAAACCCAAAGCCTAACCCTAACCCTAATCCTAAGCCTAACCCAAATCCTAACCCTAACCTAAACCTAAACCCAAACGCTAACCCTAACCCTAGCCCAAACCAAACCTTAACCCTAACCCTAAACCTAACCCAAAATCAAACCATAACCCTAACCCAAACCCTAACCCTAACTCTAACCCAAAATCTAATCAAAACCTAACCCAAACCCTAAGCCTAATCCGTAGCCTAATCCTAACCCAAACCCTAACCCTAACCCTAATTCTAACCCTAAATCTAACCCTAACCCTAACCCAAACCCTAACGCTAACAGTAACCCTAATCCAACCCTAACCCTAACCCCAACCCAAACCTTAACCCTAACCCTAAACCTAACCCTAACCCTCACCCAAACACAAAGCCTAAATCTAACCCTAAACCTAACCCAAACCCAAACCCTAAAACTAACCCTAACCCAAACCCTAACCCTAACCCTAACCCAAAACCAAACCCTAACACTAACCCGAACCCAAATCCTAACCCTAACCCAAACCCTAACCCTAACACTAACCCTAATCCTAACCCTAAACCTAACCTAAACCCAAAACCAAACCCTAACCCTAAACTTTACCCTAACCCTAATCCTAACCCTAACAGAAACCCTAACCATAACCCAAATCATAACCCTAACCCTATTCCTAACACTAACCCTAAACCTAACACTAACCATAACCCAAACCGAAAACCTAAGAGTAACCATAACCCTAACCCAAAACCAAACTGTGACTCTAACCCTATCCCTAAACCAAACCATAACCCTAATCCTAACCTTAACCCTAACACAAACCCTAACCTTAACACTAACCCTAACACTAAACTAACCCCAACCCTAACCCTAACACTAACCCTGTCGTAACCCTATCCCAAACCCAAACCCTAACCCCAACACTAACCCTAACCCTAACCCAAACCCTAACGCTAACAGTAACCCTAATCCAACCCTAACCCTAACCCCAACCCTAACCTTAACCCTAACCCTAACCCTTACCGTAACCTAAACCCAAACCCAAACCCTAACCCTAAACCTAACACTAAAGCTAACCCAAACCCTAACACTAACCCTAAACCTAACCCAAACCGTAACCCTAACCCTTACCCAAACCTTAACCCTAACCCAAACCCAAACACTAACCCTAAACCGAAACCTAACCCTTACCCTAACCAAAATCCTAAACCTAACCCAAACCCTAACCTTAAACCTCACACTAACCCTAACCCAAACCCTAAACCTAACACTAACCCTAAACCTAACCCTAACACAATCCCAAACCCAAAACTTAACCCGGACCCTAAACCTAACCCTCACCCTAACCCAAATCCAAAACCTAAAGCTAACCCTAATCCTAACCCAAACCCAAACCCTAACACTAAACCTAACCCTAACCCAAACCCTAACCCTAACCCTAACCCTCACCCTAACCCAAACCCAAAACCTAAAGCTAACCCTAATCCTAACCCAAACCCAAACCCTAACCTTAAACCTAACCCTAAGCCAAACCCTAACCCTAACCCTAACCCTAACCCAAACCATAACGCTAACGCAAACCCTAACCCTAACCCTAACATTAACCAAACCCTACATCTAACACTAACCCTAACCCTAACCCTAACCCTGACCCTAACCTAACCCAAACCCAAACCCTAACCCTAACCCTATCCCTAACCCTAACACAAATCCAAACGCTAACCCTAAGCCTAACCCTAAACCTAACCCTAACCCAAACCCAAACCCTAACCCTATCCTTAACCCTAACCCTAACCCAAACCTAACCGTAAACCAAACCCTAAACCTAACTCTAACCCTAACCCTAACCCAAACCCAAACCCTAACACTAACCCTAACAATAACCCAAACACTAACCCAAACACAAACCCTAAGCCTAGATCTAACCCTAACCCTAAACCTAACCCAAACCCTAAACCTAACCCTAATCCTAACCCCAACACAAACCCTAACCCTAACCCAAACTCAAAGCCTAACCCTAACCCTAATCCTAAGCCTAACCCAAATCCTAACCCTAACCTAAACCTAAACCCAAACCCTAACCCTAACCCAAGCCCAAACCAAACCTTAACCCTAACCCTAAACCTAACCCAAAACCAAACCGAAACCCTAACCCAAACACTAAAGCTCACCCTAACCCTAACCCAAACCCTAACCCTAACTCTAACCCAAAACCTAACCATAAACCTAACCCAAACCCTAACCCTAATCCGTACCCTAATCCTAACCCAAACTCTAACCCTAACCCTAATTCTAACCCTAAATCTAACCCTAACCCTAACCCAAACCCTAACGCTAACAGTAACCCTAATCCAAACCTAACCCTAACCCCAACCCAAACTTTAACCCTAACCCTAAACCTAACCCTAACCCTCACCCAAACACAAAACCTAATTCTAACCCTAAACCTAACCCAAACCCAGCCCCTAACACTAACCCTAACACAAACCCTAACCCTAACCCAAACCCTAACCCTAACCCTAACCCAAACCCTAACCCTAACACTAACCCTAACCCTAACCCTAAACCTAACCTAAACCCAAAACCAAACCCTAACCCTAAACTTTACCCTAACCCTAATCCTAACCCTAACACAAACCCTAACCATAACCCAAATCCTTACCCTAACCCTACTCCTAACACTCCCCCTAAACCTAACACTAACCCTAACCCAAACTGCAAACCTAAGACTAACCATAACCCTAACCCAAACCCAAACTGTGACTCTAACCCTATCCCTAAACCAAACCATAACCCTAATCCTAACCCTAATCCTAATCTTAACCTTAACACAAAGACTAACCTTAACACTAACCCTAACACTAAACTAACCCCAACCCTAACCCTAACACTAACCCTCTCGTAACCCTATCCCAAACCCAAACCCTAACCCCAACATTAACCCTAACCCAAACACAAACCCAAACCCTAACACTAACCTTAACAATAACTCGAACCCTAACCCTAATTCAAACCATAACCATAACCCAAACCCTAAACCTAAATCTAAAACTAATCCTAAACAAAACCCTAAACCTAACACTAACCCTAACCCTAAACCTAACCCAAACCGAAACCCTAAGCCTAACCCACAACCTAATCATCACCTTAACCCTAACCCAAGCCCTAACCATAAACCTAACCCTAACCCTAACCCAAACCCTAACCCTAAACCTAACGCAAACCCTAACTCTAACCCTAACCTTAACCCAAAGCCTAACACTGACACTAACCCTAAACCTAAGCCTAAACCTAATCCAAACCAAAACCCAAACCCTAACCAAAACTCTAACCCTACACCTACCCCAGACCCAAACACTAACCCTAGCGCTAACCCAAACCCTAACCCTAACCCAAAACCAAACCCTAACCCTAACCCTAAAACAAACCCTAACCCTAACCCTAACCCTAACCCAAATCCAACCCAAACCCTAACCCTAAACCTAACCCAAACCCTAACCCTAACCCTAACCCAAACCCTATCCCTAACCCTAACCCTAACCTTAAACCAAACCCTAACCTTAACCCTAACCCTAACCCTAACCGTAACCTAAACCCAAACCCAAACCCTAACCCTAAACCTAACACTAAAGCTAACCCAAACCCTAACACTAATCCCAAACCTAACCCAAACCGTAACCCTAATCCTTACCCTAACCTTAACCCTAACCCAAACCCGAACACTAACCCTAACCCGAAACCTAACCCTTACCCTAACCAAAATCCTAACCCTAACCCAAACCCTAACCTTAACCCTCACACTAAACCTAACCCAAACCCTAAACCTAACACTAACCCTAAACCTAACCCTAACACAATCCCAAACCCAAATCTTAACCCGGACCCTAAACCTAAACCTAACCCTCACCCTAACCCAAACCCAAAACCTAAAGCTAACCCTAATCCTAACCCAAACCCAAACCCTAACACTAAACCTAACCCTAACCCAAACCCTAACCCTAACCCTAACCCAAACTCAAAACCTAACCCTAACCCTAATCCTAAACCTAACCCAAATCCTAACCCTAACCTAAACCTAAACCCAAACCCTAACCCGAACCGTAGCCCAAACCAAACCTTAACCCTAACCATAACCCTAACCCAAACCGAAACTGAAACCCTAACCCTAACACTAATGCTCACCCGAACCCTAATCCAACCCTAACCCTAAGCCTAACCCAAACCCTAACCCTAACCCGAACCCTAACCTTAACCCAAACGCTAACCCTAACACTAACCCTAACCCTAACCCTGAAACAAACCCAAACTCTAACCCTAACCCTAACCCTAAACCTAACACAAACCCTAAACCTAAACCTAACCGTAAACCTAACTCTAACATTAACCCAAACCTAACCGTAAACCTAACCCTCACCCTAACCCTAACCCAAACGGAAACCCTAACCCCAACCCTAACACTCACCCTAAACGTAACCCAAACCCTAACCCTAACCCTAACCCAAACCCAAACCCAAACCCTAACCCTAAACCTACACCAAACCCTAACACTAATCCTAACCCTAACCCAAACACTAAAACGAACCCAAAACCAAACCCTAACCCTAACCGTAACCCTAACCCTAAACCAAACCCTAACCCTAACCATAACCCTAACCCAAATCCAAACCCAAACCCTAACCCTAACCCTAACCCAAACCCTAACCCTAACTCAAACCCCAAACCTAAACATAAACCTAACATAAACCCTAAGCCTAATCCGAACCCGATTCCTAACCCAAACCCTAACCATAACACTAACCCTAAACCTAACCCTAACCCAAACCAAACCCTAAGACTAACCCTAACTTTAAACCTAACCCAAACCCAAACTGTGACCCTAACCCTATCCCTAAACAAAACCCTACCCCTAATCCTAACCCTAACCCTAACACTAACCCTAACACAAACCCTAACCTTAACCCTAACCCTAACCGTAAGCTAACCCCAACTCTAACCCTAACCCTAACCCTAACCCTAACTCACAACCAATCCCTAAACCTAAACCTAATCCTAATCCTAACCCAAACCCTAATCCTAACCCTAAACCTAACCCTAAATCTAAACCTAACCATAACCCTAACCCAAACCCTAACGCTAACAGTAACTGTAATGAAACCCTAACCCTAACCCCAACCCAAACCTTAACCCTAACCCTAAACCTAACCCTAACCCTCAACCAAACACAAAACCTAAATCTAACCCTAAACCTAACC
>CM069551.1:8997500-9007500 GCA_035773235.1 Eospalax fontanierii
CTAACCCTAACCCTAACCCTAACGCTAACCCAAACCAAACCCTAACCCTATCCCTAACTGTAACCCTAACTCAAACCCAAACACTAACCCTAACACTAACCCTAAACCTAACCCTAACCCAATCCTAAACCCTAACCATAACCCAAAACCTAAACCTAAGTGTAACCCTAAACCAAAACCAAACCCTCACCCTCACCCTAACCCTAACCCTAACCCAAATCCTAACCTTAGCCCAAACCCAAACCATAACCCTAACCCTAACCCTAGACCAAACCCTAACCCTAACAGTAACCCTAATCCAAACCTAACCCTAACCCAAACCCAAACCTTAACCCTAAACGTAAACCTAACCCTAACCCTAACCCAAACACAAAATCTAAATCTAACCCAAAACCTAACCCAAACCCAAACCCTAACCCTAAACTTTACCCTACCCATAACCCTAACCCTAACCCAAACAATAAACCTAACCCTAACCCAAACCCTAACCCTAACCCTAACCCTTACCCTAACCCAAAACCTAACCCTAACCCTAACCCTAACGCTAACCCAAACCAAACCCTAACCCTATCCCTAACTGTAACCCTAACTCAAACCCAAACCCTAACCCTAACACTAACCCTAAACCTAACCCTAACCCAATCCTAAACCCTAATCCTAACCCAAAACCTAAACCTAATTGTAACCCTAAACCAAAACCAAACCTCACCCTAACCCTAACCCTAACCCTAACCCTAAACCTAACCCTAACCCAAATCCTAACCTTAGCCCAAACCCAAACCATAACCCTAACCCTAACCCTAGACCAAACCCTAACCCTAACAGTAACCCTAATCCAAACCTAACCCTAACCCAAACCCAAACCTTAACCCTAAACGTAAACCTAACCCTAACCCTAACCCAAACACAAAATCTAAATCTAACCCAAAACCTAACACAAACCCAAACCCTAAGACTAAACTTAACAATAACTCTAACCTTTACCGTAACCCAAACCCTAACCATAACCCAATCCGTAACCCAAACCATAACCCTAACCCTAACCAAACCCTAACCCTAACACTAACCCTAAACCTAACCCTAACCCAAACCCTAAACCTAACCCTAACCCTAACCCAAACCAAACGCCAACCCTAAACGTAACCATAACCGTAACCCAAAACCAAACCCTAACCCTAAGCCTAACCCTAACCCTAACCCTAACCCAAACTCTAACAGTAACCCTAGCAGAACCCTAGCCCTAAACCTATCCCTAACCGTAACCTAACCCAAAATCTAACACTAACAATAAACCTATCCCTAACCCTAACCCAAAACCTAACCCTAACAATAAACCTATCCCTAACCCTAACCCAAACCCAATCCCTAACACTAACCCTAACCCTAACCCTAACCCAAACCCAATCCATAACACTAATTCTAACCCTAACCCTAACCCAAACCCTAAACCTAACCCTAACCCTAACCCAACCCAAACCCTAACCCTAACAATAAACCTATCCCTAAGCCTAACCCGAAACCAAATCTTAACCCTAACCCTAACCCTAACCCAAACCCAAACCCTAACCCTAACCCTAACCCTAACTCTAACCCTAACCCTAACCCTAACCAAAACCCTAACTGTAACCCAAACCCTAACCCTAACACTAACCCAAACACTAACAAAAACCCAAACCCTAAGCCTAGACCTAACCCTAAACCTAAACCTAAACCTAACCCAAAACTTTACCCTAACCTAACACTAACCTTAACCCAAACCCTTACCCTGACCCTAAACCTAACCTTAACCCAAACCCTAACACAAAACCTAACGCTAAACCTAACCGTAACCCAAACCCAAACCCTAATCCTAATCCTAACCCTAAGCCTAACCCAAACCCAAACCCTAACCCTAACCCTACCCCTAAACCAAATCCAAACACTAACCCTAACACTAACACTAACCATATCATCTAACCCCTAACCCCTAACGCTAACCCTAAAACTAACCCTAATCCAAACCTTAACCCTAAAACTAACACTAACCCAAACCCTAAACCTAACCCTAACCTTAACCCTAACCCTAACGCTAACACAAACCCAAACACTAACCCTAACTGAAATCTAACCATAAGCCTAACCAAAATCCTAACCCTAACACAAAACCTAACCTTAACCCTCACACTAACCCTAAACCTAATCCTAACCCTAAACCTAAAGCTAACCCAAACCCTAACCCTAACCCAAACCAAAACCCTAACCCTAATATTAAACCTAACCCTAAACCTAACACAAACCCTAACCCCAACCCTAACCCTAACCCAAACAAAACCCTATCCCGAAACTTAAACGTAACCCTAACCCAAACCCAAACCCTAACCCTAAGCCTAACCCGAACCCTAAACCTAACCCTAACCCTAACCCAAAACCAAACCCTAACCCGATCCTTAACCCTAACCCTAAGCCTAACCCTAACCCAAACCCTAACCCTAACACTAACCCTAACACTAACCCAAACACTAACTCAAACCCAAACCCTAAGCCTAGACCTAACCCTAACCCTAAACCTAATCGAAACCCTTACCCAAACCCTAACCAAACATTAACCAAACCCTAACCCTAACCCTAACGTTAACCCAAACCCTAACCCTAACACTAACCCTAACCCTAAACGTAACCCTAACCCAAACCCAAATCCTAACACTAACCTAAACCCAGACCCTAACCCTAACTCTGACCCTAGCCCAAACCAAACCCTAACCCAAACCCTAACCCTAATCCTAACCCTCACCCTAAACCTAACCCCACCCTAACCCTAAGCCAAACCCAAACCCTAACCCTAACCTTAACCCTAAACTTAACCCAAACCCTAACCCTAACACTAACCCTAACACTAACCCTAACCCTAACCCTAACCCAAACCCTAAACCTAACACTAACCCTAACACTAACGCAAACACTAACCCAAACCCAAACCCTAAGCCAAAACCTAAACCTAACCCTTAACCTAACCCAAACCCTAACCCTAACCCTAACCCTAACCTTAAACCAAACCCTAACCATAAACCTAACCCTAACCTTAAACCAAACCCTAACTCTAAAACTAAACCTAACACTAACTCTAAACCTAACCCAAACCCAAAACCTAACCCTAACCCTAACACTAACCCTAACGCTAACTCTAACCCTAAACCTAACCCAAAACCTCACCCTAACCCTAACTCTAATCCTAACCCTAACCCTAACCCTAAACCAAACCCTAACCCTAACTCTAACCCTAACCCTAACCCTAACACTAACCAAAACCAAACCCAAACCCTAACACTGAAGTTAACAGTAACCCTAAACATAACCCTAACCCAAACCTTAAACGTAACCCTAACACGAACACTAACCCAAAACCCTAACATTAACAGTAACCCTAACCCTAACCCTAACCCTAACAAAAACCCTTACCCTAACCCAAACCCTAACCCTAACCTTAAACCTAACCCAAACCCAAAACCTAAACCTCACCCTAACCCTAACCCAAACCCAATCCCTAACACTAACCCTAAACCTAACCCTAACCCAAACCCTAAACCTAACCCTAACCCTAACCCAAACCAAACGCTAACCCTAACCGTAACCATAACAGTAACCCAAACCCAAACCCTAACCCTACCCCTAACCCTAACCCTAACCCTACCCCTAACCCAAACTCTAACAGTAACCCTAGCAGAACCCTAGCCCTAATCCTATCCCTAACCCTAACCTAACCCAAAACCTAACCCTAACAATAAACCTATCCCTAACCCTAACCCAAAACCTAACCCTAACAATAAACCTATCCCTAACCCTAACCCAAACCCAATCCCTAACACTAACCCTAACCCTAACCCTAACCCAAACCCAATCCCTAACACTAACCCTAACCCTAACCCTAACCCAAACCCTAAACCTAACCCTAACCCTAACCTAACCCAAACCCTAACCCTAACAATAAACCTATCCCTAAGCCTAACCCAAAACCAAATCCTAACCCTAAACCTAACCCTAACCCAAACCCAAACCCTAACCCTAACCTTTACCCTAACCCTAACCCTAACCCTAACCAAAACCCTAACCCTAACCCAAACTCTAACGCTAACACTAACCCTAACACGAAACGTAAATATAACCCTAAAACTAATCCTAACCCAAACCCTAACCCTAACCCTAACCCTATCCCTAAACTTAACCCTAAACCGAAACCTAACCCTAACCCTAACACAAAGCCTAACCCTAACCCTAACCGTAACCCTAACCCAAACCCAAACACTAACCCAAACCCATACCCTAACCCTATCCTTAACCCTAACCCTAACCCTAACCCTTACCCTGACCCTAAACCTAACCTTAACCCAAACCCTAACACAAACCCTAACTGTAACCCAAACCCTAACCCTAACACTAACCCTAACACTAACCCAAACACTAACAAAAACCCAAACCCTAAGCCTAGACCTAACCCTAAACCTAAACCTAAACCTAGCCCAAACCCTTACCCTAACCCTAACACTAACCTTTACCCAAACCCGTACCCTGTCCCTAAACCTAACCTTAACCCCAACCCTAACACAAACCCTACCGCTAAACCTAACCCTAACCCAAACCCAAACCCTCACCTGCATCCTAACCCTAAGCCTACCCCAGACCCAAACCCTAACCCTAACCCTACCCCTAAACCAAATCCAAACACTATCCCTAACACTAACGCTAACCATATCATCTAACCCCTAACCCCTAACGCTAACCCTAAAACTAACCCTAAGCCAAACCTTAACCCTAAAACTAACACTAACCCAAACCCTAAACCTAACCCTAACCTTAACCCTAACCCTAACGCTAACACAAACCCAAACACTAACCCTAACCGAAACCTAAACATAAGCCTAACCAAAATCCTAACCCTAACCCAAAACCGAACCTTAACCCTCACACTAACCCTAAACCTAATCCTAACCCTAAACCTAAAGCTAACCCAAACCCTAACCCTAACCCAAACCAAAACCCTAACCCTAATATTAAACCTAACCCTAACCCTAACACAAACCCTAACCCTAACCCTAACCCTAACCCAAACAAAACCCTAACCCGAAACTTAAACGTAACCCTAACCCAAACCCAATCCCTAACCCTAAGCCTAACCTGAACCCTAACCCTAACCCTAACCCTAACCCAAACCCAAACCCTAAACCTAACCCTAACGTTAACCCAAACCCTAACCCTAACACTAACCCTAACCCTAAACGTAACCCTAACCCAAACCCAAATCCTAACCCTAATATTAAACCTAACCCTAACCCTAACACAAACCCTAACCCTAACCCTAACCCTAACCCTAACACAAAAAAAACCCTAACCCGAAACTTAAACGTAACCCTAACCCAAACCCAAACCCTAACCCTAAGCCTAACCTGAACCCTAACCCTAACCCTAACCCTAACCCAAACCCAAACCCTAAAAAAACCTAACCCTAACGTTAACCCAAACCCTAACCCTAACACTAACCCTAACCCTAAACGTAACCCTAACCCAAACCCAAATCCTAACCCTAACCTAAACCCAGACCCTAACCCTAAACCTAACCCTAGCCCAAACCAAACCCTAACCCAAACCCTAACCCTAACCCTAACCCTAACCCTAACCCAAACCCTAACCCTAACACTAACGCAAACACTAACCCAAACCCAAACCCTAAGCCTAAACCTAACCCTAACCCTTAACCTAACCCAAACCCTAACCCTAACCCTAACCCTAACCTTAAACCAAACCCTAACCATAAACCTAACCCTAACCTTAAACCAAACCCTAACTCTAAAACTAAACCTAACACTAACTCTAAACCTAACCCAAACCCAAAACCTAACCCTAACCCTAACACTAACCCTAACGCTAACTCTAACCCTAAACCTAACCCAAAACCTCACCCTAACCCTAACTCTAATCCTAACCCTAACCCTAACCCTAAACCAAACCCTAAATCTAACCCTAACCCTAACCCTAACCCTAACCCTAACACTAACCAAAACCAAACCCAAACCCTATCACTGAAGTTAACAGTAACCCTAAACATAACCCTAACCCAAACCCTAAACGTAACCTTAACACGAACCCTGACCCAAAACCCTAACCCTAACATTAACCCTAACCCTAAACCTAACCCTAACAAAAACTCTTACCCTAACCCAAACCCTAACCCTAACCTTAAACCTAACCCAAACCCAAAACCTAAACCTCACCCTAACCCTAACCCAAACCCAATCCCTAACACTAACCCTAAACCTAACCCTAACCCAAACCCTAAACCTAACCCTAACCCTAAGCCAAACCAAACGCTAACCCTAAACGTAACCATAACCGTAACCCAAACCCAAAACCTAACCCTAACCCTAACCCTAACCCTAACCCAAACTCTAACAGTAACCCTAGCAGAACCCTAGCCCTAATCCTATCCCAAACCCTAACCCTAACCTTAACCCTAACCCTAACCCTAAACCTAACCAAAATCCTAACCCTAACCCAAACTCTAACGCTAACACTAACCCTAACATGAAACGTAAATATAACCCTAAAACTAATCCTAACCCAAACCCTAACCCTAACCCTAACCCTATCCCTAAACTTAACCCTAAACCGAAACCTAACCCTTACCTAACACAAAGCCTAACCCTAACCCTAACCGTAACCCTAACCCAAACCCAACCCTAACCCAAACCCAAACCCTAACCCTATCCTTAACCCTAACCCTAACCCTTACCCTTACCCTGACCCTAAACCTAACCTTAACCCAAACCCTAACACAAACCCTAACTGTAACCCAAACCCTAACCCTAACACTAACCCTAACACTAACCCAAACACTAACAGAAACCCAAACCCTAAGCCTAGACCTAACCTTAAACCTAAACCTAAACCTAACCCAAATCCTTACCCTAACCCTAACACTAACCTTAACCCAAACCCTTACCCTGACCCTAAACCTAACCTTAACCCAAACCCTAACAAAACCCTAACCCGAAACTTAAACGTAACCCTAACCCAAACCCAAACCCTAACCCTAAGCCTAACCCGAACCCTAAACCTAACCCTAACCCTAACCGTAACCCAAACCCAAACCCTAACCCGATCCTTAACACTAACCATAAGCCTAACCCTAACCCAAACCCTATCCCTAACACTAACCCTAACACTAACCCAAACACTAACTCAAACCCAAACCCTAAGCGTAGACCTAACCCTAACCCTAAACCTAATCGAAACCCTTACCCAAACCCTAACCCTAACATTAACCAAACCCTAACCCTAACCCTAACGTTAAAACAAACCCTAACCCTAACACTAACCCTAACCCTAAACGTAACCCTACCCCAAACCCAAATCCTAACCCTAACTTAAACCCAGACCCTAACCCTAACACTAACCCTAGCCCAAACCAAACCCTAACCCAAACCCTAACCCTAACCCAAATCCAAACCGAAACCCTTACCCTAACCCTAACCCTCACCCTAACCCTAACCCAACCCTAACCCTAAGCCTAACCGAAACCCAATCCCTAACCTTAACACTAAAGCTTAACCCAAACCTTAACCTTAACACTAACCCTAACACTAACCATAACCCTAAAACAAACCCAAACCCTAACCCTAACCCTAACCCTAACCTGAAACCTAACCCAAAACCTAACCCTAACCCTAACCCTAAACCTAACCCTAAAACTAACCCAAACCATAAACCTAACCCTAACCCAAACCCTAACCCTAACCCTAAACCTAACGCTAACCCAAACCCTAAACCTAACCCTAACCCTAACAATAACCTTAAACCAAACCCTAACCCTAAACCTAAACCTAACCTTAAACCAAACCCTAACCCTAACACTAAGCCTAACACTAACCCTAACCCTAACCCAAACCCAAACCCTAACCCTAACCCTAACCCAAACCCTAACCCTAACCCTAACCCTAACCCTAACCCAAACTCTAACAGTAACCCTAGCAGAACCCTAGCTCTAATCCTATCCCTAACCCTAACTTAACCCAAAACCTAACCCTAACAATAAACCTATCCCTAACCCTAACCCAAAACCTAAACCTAACAATAAACCTATCCCTAACCCTAACCCAAACCCAATCCCTAACACTAACCCTAACTCTAACCCTAACCCAAACCCTAAACCTAACCCTAAAACTAACCTAACCCAAACCCTAACCCTAACAATAAAGCTATCCCTAAGCCTAACCCAAAACCAAACCCTAACCCTAACCCTGACCCTAACCCAAACCCAAACCCTAACCCTAACCTTAACCCTAACCCTAACCCTAACCCTAACCAAAACCCTAACCCTAACCCAAACTCTAACGATAACACTAACCCTAACACGAAACGTAAATATAACCCTAAAACTAACCCTAACCGTAACCCTAACCCAAAGACAAACCCTAAGCCTGAGCCTAACCCTGACCCTTACCGTAATCCAAACCCAAACCGTGACCCTAACCCTAACCCTAACGCAAAACCAAACCGTAATCCTAACACTAACCCTAAACCTAACCCTAATCCTAATCCTAACCCTAAGACTAACCCAAACCCAAACCGTAACCCTAACCCTCAACCTAACCCTAACCATAAACCAAACCCAAAAACACTAACCCTAACCCTCACACTAATCCTAACCCTAAACCAAATCCTAACCCTAACCTTAAGCCTCACACTAACCCTAACCCAAACCCTAACCTAAACCCAAACCCAAACTCTAAACCTAACCTTAACCCTAACCCTAAACAAAACCCTAACCCTAACTCTAAACCTAACCCTAACCCTAATCCTAACACAAACCCTAACCCTAACCCTATCCCTAAACTTACCCCTAAACCGAAACCTAACCCTAACCCTAACACAAAGCCTAACCCGAACCCTAACCCTAACCCTAACCCTGACCCTAAACCTAAACTTAACCCAAACCCTAACAAAAACCCTAACTGTAACCCAAACCCGAACCCTAACACTAACCCTAGCACTAACCCAAACACTAACAAAAACCCAAACCCTAAGCCTAGACCTAACCCTAAACCTAAACCTAAACCTAAACCTAACCCAAACCCTTACCCTAACCCTAACACTAACCTTAACCCAAACCCTTACCCTGACCCTAAACCTAACCTTAACCCAAGCCCTAACACAAACCCTAACGCTAACCCTAACCCTAACCCAAACCCAAACCCTAATCCTAATCCTAACCCTAAGCCTAACCCAAACCCAAACCCTAACCCTAACCCTACCCCTAAACCAAATCCAAACACTAACCCTAACACTAACGCTAACCATATCATCTAACCCCTAACCCCTAACGCTAAACCTAAAACTAACCCTAATCCAAACCTTAACCCTAAAACTAACACTAACCCAAACCCTAAACCTAACCCTAACCTTAACCCTAACCCTAACGCTAAAACAAACCCAAACACTAACCCTAACCGAAGCCTAACCATAAGCCTAACAAAAATCCTAACCCTAACCCAAAACCTAACCTTAACCCTCACACTAACCCTAACGCTATTCCTAACCCTAAACCTAAAGCTAACCCAAACCCTAACCCTAACCCAAACCAAATCCCTAACCCTAATATTAAACCTAACCCTAACCCTAACACAAACACTAACCCTAACCCTAACCCTAACCCTAACCCAAACCCAAACCCTAACCCGATCCTTAACCCTAACCCTAAGCCTAACCCTAACCCAAACCCTAAACCTAACCCTAACCCTAAGCCAAACCAAACGCTAACCCTAAACGTAACCATAACCGTAACCCAAACCCAAACCCTAACCCTAACCCTAACCCTAACCCTAACCCAAACTCTAACAGTAACCCTAGCAGAACCCTAGCCCTAATCCTTTCCCAAACCCTAACCCTAACCTTAACCCTAACCCTAACCCTAAACCTAACCAAAATCCTAACCCTAACCCAATCTCTAACGCTAACACTAACCCTAACATGA
>CM069551.1:9012500-9022500 GCA_035773235.1 Eospalax fontanierii
ACCCTAAAAGTAACCAAAACCATAACCCTAAACCTAACCCAAACACTAACCCTAACCCTAACCCTAACGCTAACCCAAACCCTAAACCTAACACTAACACTCACACTAACTCAAACACTAACCCAAACCCAAACCCTAAGCCTAATCCTAAACCTAACCCTAACCCAAACTCTAACAGTAACCCTAGCAGAACCCTAGCCCTAATCCTATCCCTAACCCTAACCTAACCCAAAACCTAACCCTAACAATAAACCTATCCCTAACCCTAACCCAAAACCTAACCCTAACAATAAACCTATCCCTAACCCTAACCCAAACCCAATCCCTAACACTAACCCTAACCCTAACCGTAACCCAAACCCAATCCATAACACTAATCCTAACCCTAACCCTAACCCAAACCCTAAACCTAACCCTAACCCTAACCCAACCCAAACCCTAACCCTAACAATAAACCTATCCCTAAGCCTAACCCGAAACCAAATCCTAACCCTAACCCTAACCCTAACACAAACCCTAACCCTAACCCAAACCCTAACCCTAACCCTAAGCCAAACCCTTACCCTAACCCTTACCCAAACCCTAACCATAAACCTAACCCAAACCCTAAGCCTAATCCAAACCCTAAACTTAAACGAAACCCTAACCCTAACCCTAACACTAACCCTAACCCTAACCCTAACCCTAACTCAAACCCAAACTCTAACACTAACCCTTACCCAAACCCTAACCCTAACCCTAACCCTAACCCAAACCCTAACCCTAACCCAAAACTTAACCCTAACCATAACCATAACCCTAACCGTAACTCAAACCCAAACTCTAACACTAACCCTTACCCAAACCCTAACCCTAACCCTAAACCTAACCCAAACACTAACCATAACCCAAAACTTAACCCTAACCATAACCATAACCCTAACCCTAACACTAACCCTAACCCTAACCCTAACCGTAACCTAAACCCAAACCCAAACCCTAACCCTAAAGCTAACCCTAAAGCTAACCCAAACCCTAACACTAACCCTAAACCTAACCCAAACCCTAACCCTAACCGTTACCCTAACCTTACCCATAACCCAAACCCAAACACTAACCCTAACCCGAAACCTAACCCTTACCCTAACCAAAATCCTAACCCTAACCCAAACCCTAACCTTAACCCTCACACTCTCCCTAAACCAAACCCTAAACCTAACACTAACCCTAAACCTAACCCTAACACAAACCCAAACCCAAAACTTAACCCTAACACTAAACCTAGCCCTAACCCTAACCCAAACCCAAAACCTGAAGCTAACCCTAATCCTAACCCAAACCCAAACCCTAACCTTAAACCTAAGCTTAAGCCAAACCCTAACCCTAACCCTAACCCTAACGCTAACCCAAACCCTAACCCTAACGCAAACCCTAACCCTAACCCTAACATTAAACAAACCATACATCTAACACTAACCCTAACCCTAACCCTAAACCTAACCCTAACCTGACCCAAACCCAAACCCTAACCCTAACCCTATCCCTAACCCTAACACAAACCCAAACCCTAACCCTAAGCCTAACCCTAAACCTAACCATAACCCAAACCCAAACCCTAACCCTATCCTTAAACCTAACCCTAACCCTAACCCTAACCCAAACCTGACCGTAAACCAAACCCTAAACCTAACTCTAACCCTAACCCTAACCCAAACCCTAACCCTAACACTAACCCTAACAATAACCCAAACACTAACCCAAACACAAAACCTAAGCCTAGATCTAACCCTAACCCTAAAACAAACCCAAACCCTTACCCTAACCCTAATCCTAAACCTAACCAAAACCCTAAACCTAACCCTAATCCTAACCCCAACACAAACCCTAACCCTAACCCAAACCCAAAGCCTAACCCTAACCCTAATCCTAAGCCTAACCCAAATCCTAACCCTAACCTAAACCTAAACCCAAACGCTAACCCTAACCCTAGCCCAAACCAAACCTTAACCCTAACCCTAAACCTAACCCAAAACCAAACCGAAACCCTAACCCAAACACTAAAGCTCACCATAACCCTAACCCAAACCCTAACCCTAACTGTAACCCCAAATCTAATCATAAACCTAACCCAAACCCTAAGCCTAATCCGTAGCCTAATCCTAACCCAAACCCTAACCCTAACCATAATTCTAACCATAAATCTAACCCTAACCCTAACCCAAACCCTAACGCTAACAGTAACCCTAATCCAACCCTAACCCTAACCCCAACCCAAACCTTAACCCTAACCCTAAACTTAACCCTAACCCTCACCCAAACACAAAGCCTAAATCTAACCCTAAACCTAACCCAAACCCAAACCTAACATTAACCCTAACCCAAACCCTAATCCTAAACCTAAGCCAAAACCAAACCCTAACACTAACCCGAACCCAAACCCTAACCCTAACCCTAACCCAAACCCTAACCCTAACACTAACCCTAACCCTAACCCTAAACCTAACCTAAACCCAAAACCAAACCCTACCCCTAAACTTTACCCTAACCCTAATCCTAACCCTAACAGAAATCCTAACCATAACCCAAATCCTAACCCTAACCCTATTCCTAACACTAACCCTAAACCTAACACTAACCATAACCCAAACCGAAAACCTAAGAGTAACCATAACCCTAACCCAAACCCAAACTGTGACTCTAACCCTATCCCTAAACCAAACCATAACCCTAATCCTAACCTTAACCCTAACACAAACCCTAACCTTAACACTAACCCTAACACTAAACTAACCCCAACCCTAACCCTAACACTAACCCTGTCGTAACCCTATCCCAAACCCAAACCCTAACCCCAACACTAACCCTAACCCTAACCCAAATACTAACGCTAACAGTAACCCTAATCCAACCCTAACCCTAACCCCAACCCTAACCTTAACCCTAACCCTAACCCTTACCGTAACCTAAACCCAAACCCAAACCCTAACCCTAAACCTAACACTAAAGATAACCCAAACCCTAACACTAACCCTAAACCTAACCCAAACCGTAACCCTAACCCTTACCCTAACCTTAACCCTAACCCAAACCCAAACACTAACCCTAAACCGAAACCTAACCCTTACCCTAACCAAAATCGTAACCCTAACCCAAACCCAAACCTTAACCCTCACACTAACCCTAACCCAAACCCTAAACCTAACACTAACCCTAAACCTAACCCTAACACAATCCCAAACCCAAAACTTAACCCGGACCCTAAACCTAACCCTCACCCTAACCCAAATCCAAAACCTAAAGCTAACCCTAATCCTAACCCAAACCCAAACCCTAACACTAAACCTAACCCTAACCCAAACCCTAACCCTAACCCTAACCCTCACCCTAACCCAAACCCAAAACCTAAAGCTAACCCTAATCCTAACCCAAACCCAAACCCTAACCTTAAACCTAACCCTAAGCCAAACCCTAACCCTAACCCTAACCCTAACCCAAACCCTAACGCTAACGCAAACCCTAACCCTAACCCTAACATTAACCAAACCCTACATCTAACACTAACCCTAACCCTAACCCTAACCCTAACCCTAACCCTAACCCTAACCTAACCCAAACCCAAACCCTAACCCTAACCCTATCCCTAACCCTAACACAAATCCAAACCCTAACCCTAAGCCTAACCCTAAACCTAACCCTAACCCAAACCCAAACCCTAAACCTATCCCTAACCCTAACCCAAATCCAAACCCTAACCCTAGCCCTAACCCAAACCTAACCGTAAACCAAACCCTAAACCTAACTCTAACCCTAACCCTAACCCAAACCCAAACCCTAACACTAACCCTAACAATAACCCAAACACTAACCCAAACACAAACCCTAAGCCTAGATCTAACCCTAACCCTAAAACAAACCCAAACCCTTACCCTAACCCTAACCCTAAACCTAACCCAAACCCTAAACCTAACCCTAATCCTAACCCCAACACAAACCCTAACCCTAACCCAAACCCAAAGCCTAACCCTAACCCTAATCCTAAGCCTAACCCAAATACTAACCCTAACCTAAACCTAAACCCAAACCCTAACCCTAACCCAAGCCCAAACCAAACAATAACCCTAACCCTAAACCTAACCCAAAACCAAACCGAAACCCTAACCCAAACACTAAAGCTCACCCTAACCCTAACCCAAACCCTAACCCTAACTCTAACCCAAAACCTAACCATAAACCTAACCCAAACCCTAAGCCTAATCCGTACCCTAATCCTAACCCAAACTCTAACACTAACCCTAATTCTAACCCTAAATCTAACCCTAACCCTAACCCAAACCCTAACGCTAACAGTAACCCTAATCCAAACCTAACCCTAACCCCAACCCAAACTTTAACCCTAACCCTAAACCTAACCCTAACCCTCACCCAAACACAAAACCTAATTCTAACCCTAAACCTAACCCAAACCCAACCCCTAACACTAACCCTAACACAAACCCTAACCCTAACCCAAACCCTAACCCTAACCCTAACCCAAACCCTAACCCTAACACTAACCCTAACCCTAACCCTAAACCTAACCTAAACCCAAAACCAAACCCTAACCCTAAACTTTACCCTAACCCTAATCCTAACCCTAACACAAACCCTAACCATAACCCAAATCCTAACCCTATCCCTATTCCTAACACTAACCCTAAACCTAACACTAACCCTAACCCAAACTGAAAACCTAAGACTAACCATAACCCTAACCCAAACCCAAACTGTGACTCTAACCCTATCCCTAAACCAAACCATAACCCTAATCCTAACCCTAATCCTAAACTTAACCCTAACACAAAGACTAACCTTAACACTAACCCTAACACTAAACTAACCCCAACCCTAACCCTAACACTAACCCTCTCGTAACCCTATCCCAAACCCAAACCCTAACCCCAACACTAACCCTAACCCAAACACAAAACCAAACCCTAACACTAACCTTAACAATAACTCGACACCTAACCCTAATTCAAACCATAACCATAACCCAAACCCTAAACCTAAATCTAAAACTAATCCTTAACAAAACCCTAAACCTAACACTAACCCTAACCCTAGACCTAACCCAAACCGAAACCCTAAGCCTAACCCAAAACCTAATCATCACCTTAACCCTAACCCAAGCCCTAACCCTAACCCTAACCCTAACCCAAACCCTAAACCTCACCCTAACCCTAACCCAAACAAAACGCTAACCCTAAACGTAACCATAAGCCTAACCCAAACCCAAACCCTAACCCTAAACCTAACCCTAACCCTAACCAAAACCCAAACCCAAACCCAAACCCAAACCAAACCGTAACCCTAACCCTAACCTTAACAGCTAACCCAAATCCAAACCAAAACCCTAACCCTAACCCTAACACTCACCCTAACACTAACCCAACCCTAAACCTAAGCCTAAACCAAACCCTAACCCTAACACTAACCCTAACCTTAACACAAACCGTAACCCTAACACTAACCCTAACACTAACCCTAACCCTAAAAGAAACCCAAACCCTAACCCTAACCCTAACCCTAACCCTAAACCTAAACCAAACCCTAAACCTAACCCTCACCCTAAACCTAACGCTCAAACTAAACCAAACACTATCACTAACCCAAACCAATCCCTAACCCTAGGCTTAACCCTAAACCTAAACGAAACCCTAACCCTAACCCTAACCCTAACCCTAACCCAAAGCCTAACCCTAAACCTAACCCTAACCCTAACCTTAACCCAAACTCTAACCCTAACACAAACCCTAAAACTAACCTTCACCCTAACCCTAACCCAAACCCTAAACCTAACACTAACCCTAACACTAACGCAAACACTAACCCAAACCCAAACCCTAAGCCTAAACCTAACCCTAACCCTAACCCTAAACCTAACCAAAACACTAACCCTAACCCTAACAATAACCAAAACCCAAACCAAAACCATAACACTAACCTTAACAATAACCCTAAACCTAACCCTAAACAAAACGGTAACCCTAACCCAAACCCAAACCCAAACCCTAACACTAACCTTAACAATAACCCTAAACCTAACCCTAACCAAAACGGAAACCCTAATCCAAATCCTAACTCTAACACTAACCCTAACCCAAACCCTAACCCTAATCCTAACCCAACCCTAACCCTAAGCCTAACCCAAACCCTAACCGTAACCCAACCCTAACCCTAAGCCTAACCCAAACCCTAACCCTAAACCTAACCCTAAACTTAACCCAAACCCTAACCCTAACACTAACCCTAACAATAACCCAAACACTAACCCAAACACAAACCCTAAGCCTAGATCTAACCCTAACCCTAACCCAAACCCAAACCCTAAACCTATCCCTAACCCTAACACAAATCCAAACCCTAACCCTAACCCTAACCCAAACCTAACCGTAAACCAAACCCTAAACCTAACTCTAACCCTAACCCTAACCCAAACCCAAACCCTAACACTAACCCTAACAATAACCCAAACACTAACCCAAACACAAACCCTAAGCCTAGATCTAACCCTAACCCTAAAACAAACCCAAACCCTTACCCTAACCCTAACCCTAAACCTAACCCAAACCCTAAACCTAACCCTAATCCTAACCCCAACACAAACCCTAACCCTAACCCAAACCCAAAGCCTAACCCTAACCCTAATCCTAAGCCTAACCCAAATACTAACCCTAACCTAAACCTAAACCCAAACCCTAACCCTAACCCAAGCCCAAACCAAACAATAACCCTAACCCTAAACCTAACCCAAAACCAAACCGAAACCCTAACCCAAACACTAAAGCTCACCCTAACCCTAACCCAAACCCTAACCCTAACTCTAACCCAAAACCTAACCATAAACCTAACCCAAACCCTAAGCCTAATCCGGACCCTAATCCTAACCCAAACTCTAACACTAACCCTAATTCTAACCCTAAATCTAACCCTAACCCTAACCCAAACCCTAACGCTAACAGTAACCCTAATCCAAACCTAACCCTAACCCCAACCCAAACTTTAACCCTAACCCTAAACCTAACCCTAACCCTCACCCAAACACAAAACCTAATTCTAACCCTAAACCTAACCCAAACCCAAACCCTAACCCTAACCCTAACACAAACCCTATCCCTAACACAAACCCTAACCCTAACCCTAACCCAAATCCTCACCCTAACACTAACCCTAACCCTAACCCTAAACCTAATCTAAACCCAAAACCAAACCCTAACCCTAAACTTTACCCTAACCCTAATCCTAACCCTAACACAAACCCTAACCATAACCCAAATCCTAACCCTAACCCTATTCCTAACACTAACCCTAAACCTAACACTAACCCTAACCCAAACTGAAAACCTAAGACTAACCATAACCCTAACCCAAACCCAAACTGTGACTCTAACCCTATCCCTAAACCAAACCATAACCCTAATCCTAACCCTAATCCTAAACTTAACCCTAACACAAAGACTAACCTTAACACTAACCCTAACACTAAACTAACCCCAACCCTAACCCTAACACTAACCCTCTCGTAACCCTATCCCAAACCCAAACCCTAACCCCAACACTAACCCTAACCCAAACACAAAACCAAACCCTAACACTAACCTTAACAATAACTCGACACCTAACCCTAATTCAAACCATAACCATAACCCAAACCCTAAACCTAAATCTAAAACTAATCCTTAACAAAACCCTAAACCTAACACTAACCCTAACCCTAGACCTAACCCAAACCGAAACCCTAAGCCTAACCCAAAACCTAATCATCACCTTAACCCTAACCCAAGCCCTAACCCTAACCCTAACCCTAACCCAAACCCTAAACCTCACCCTAACCCTAACCCAAACAAAACGCTAACCCTAAACGTAACCATAAGCCTAACCCAAACCCAAACCCTAACCCTAAACCTAACCCTAACCCTAACCAAAACCCAAACCCAAACCCAAACCCAAACCAAACCGTAACCCTAACCCTAACCTTAACAGCTAACCCAAATCCAAACCAAAACCCTAACCCTAACCCTAACACTCACCCTAACACTAACCCAACCCTAAACCTAAGCCTAAACCAAACCCTAACCCTAACACTAACCCTAACCTTAACACAAACCGTAACCCTAACACTAACCCTAACACTAACCCTAACCCTAAAAGAAACCCAAACCCTAACCCTAACCCTAACCCTAACCCTAAACCTAAACCAAACCCTAAACCTAACCCTCACCCTAAACCTAACGCTAAAACTAAACCAAACCCTATCCCTAACCCAAACCAATCCCTACCCCTAGGCTTAACCCTAAACCTAAACGAAACCCTAACCCTAACCCTAACCCTAACCCAAACCCAAAGCCTAACCCTAAACCTAACCCTAACCCTAACCTTAACACAAACTCTAACCCTAACACAAACCCTAAAACTAACCTTCACCCTAACCCTAACCCAAACCCTAAACCTAACACTAACCCTAACACTAACGCAAACACTAACCCAAACCCAAACCCTAAGCCTAAACATAACCCTAACCCTAAACCTAACCCAAACCCTAACCCTAACCCTAACACTAACCCAAACCCAAACCCAAACCCTAACACTAACCTTAACAATAACCCTAAACCTAACCCTAACCAAAACGGTAACCGTAACTGAAACCCAAAACCAAACCCTAACACTAACCTTAACAATAACCCTAAACCTAACCCTAACCAAAACGGAAACCCTAATCCAAATCCTAACTCTAACACTAACCCTAACCCAAACCCTAACCCTAATCCTAACCCAACCCTAAACCTAAGCCTAACCCAAACCCTAACCGTAACCCAACCCTAACCCTAAGCCTAACCCAAACCCTAACCCTAAACCTAACCCTAAACTTAACCCAAACCCTAACCCTAACACTAACCCTAACATTAACCATAACCCTAAAACAAACCCAAACCCAAACCCTAACCCTAATCCTAACCCTAACCCTAACTCTAACACAAACCCTAACCCTAACCCTAACCCTAACCCAAACAAAACCCTAACCCTAACCTTAAACGTAACCCTAACCCAAACCCAAACCCTAACCCTAAGCCTAACCCTAACCCTAACCCTAACACTAACCCTAACACTAACCCAAACACTAACCCAAACCCAAACCCTAAGCCGAGACATAACCCTAAGCCTAAACATAATCCAAACCCTTACCCTCACCGTAACCCTAAACTTAACCAAAACCTAACCCTAACCCTAAACCTAACGTTAACCCAAACCCTAACGCTAACACTATCCCTAACCCTAAAAGTAACCCTAACCCAAATCCAAACCGAAACCCTAACCCTAACCCTAACCAAAACCAAACCCAAACCCTAACACTGAAGTTAACAGTAACCCTAAACATAACCCTAACCCAAACCCTAAACGTAACCCTAACCCGAACCCTAACCCAAAACCCAAACCCTAACATTAACCGTAACCCTAACCATAACCCTAACAAAAACCCTTACCCTAACGCAAACCCTAACCCTAACCTTAAACCTAACCAAAAACACAAAACCTAAACCTCACCCTAACCCTAACCCAAACCCAATCCCTAACACTAACCCTAACCCTAACCCTAACCCAAACCCTAAACCTCACCCTAACCCTAACCCAAACAAAACGCTAACCCTAAACGTAACCATAAGCCTAACCCAAACCCAAACCCTAAACCTAAACCTAACCCTAACCCTAACCAAAACCCAAACCCAAACCCAAACCCAAACCAAACCGTAACCCTAACCCTAACCTTAACAGCTAACCCAAATCCAAACCAAAACCCTAACCCTAACCCTAACACTCACCCTAACACTAACCCAACCCTAAACCTAAGCCTAAACCAAACCCTAACCCTAACACTAACCCTAACCTTAACACAAATCGTAACCCTAACACTAACCCTAACACTAACCCTAACCCTAAAAGAAACCCAAACGCTAACCCTAACCCTAACCCTAACCCTAAACCT
>CM069551.1:9030000-9062500 GCA_035773235.1 Eospalax fontanierii
CTAATCCTAACCCAAACCCAAACCCGGACCCTTACCCTAACCCTAAACTTAACCCTAACCCTAACCCTAACCCTAACCCTAACCCTAACCCAAACCCTAACCCTAACCCAAACCCTATCCCTAACCTGAACCCTAACCTAAACCCAAAACCTAACACTAACCCTAAACCTAACCCTAACCCTAACCCTAACCTAACCCAAACCCTAACAATAACCCTAACCCTATCCCTAACCCTAACACAAACACAAACCCTAACTCTAATTCTAACCCTAACCGAAACACAAACCCTAACCCAAACCATAAACCTAACCCTAACCCTAAGCCAAACCCTAACCCTAACAACAACCCTAACCCTAACACTAACCCTAACCCTAAATCTAACCCAAGAGCAAACCCTAAGCCTAACCCTAAACCTAACCCTAACCCTAACCCTAACCCTAAACCTAATCCAAACCCTTACCCTAACCTTAACCCTAACCTTAACCAAACCCTAACCCTAACCCTAACCCTAAAGTTAACCCAAACCCTAACCCTAACACTAACCCTAACTCTAAACGTAACCCTAACCCAAATCCACACCGAAACCCTAACCCTAACCCTAACACTAAACCTCACCCTAATCCTACCCCTAACCCTAAACCTAACCCAAACCCTAACAATAACCCTAATCCTAACAATAACCTTAAACCAAATCCTAACCCTAAACCTAAACCTAACCTTAAACCAAACCCTAACCCTAAACCTAACACTAACCCTAACCCTAACCCAAACCCAAACCCTAACCCTAACCCTAACCCAAACCCTAACCCTAAGCCTAACCCTAACCCTAAACCTAACGCAAACCCAAACTCAAACCCTAACAGTAACCTTAACAATAACCCTAAACCTAACCCTAACCAAAACGGTAACCCTAATCCAAACCCTAACACTAACACTAACCCTAACCCAAACCCTAACCATAATCATAGCCCAAACCCCAACACACATCCTATACCTAAACCAAACCCTTTCCCTAACCCAAACTTTAAACCTAATCGAAACCCTAACCCTAACCCTAACCCTAACACTTACACTAACCCTCACCCTAACCCTGACCCCAACCCAAATCCAAACCATAAGCCTAATCCTAACACTAACCCTTACACAAACCCAAACATAAACCGTGACTGTAAACCTAATCCTAACCGAAAGCCAAACCCTAATCCTAAACCTAACCCTAACCCTAACCGAAGACCAAACCCTAATCCTAAACCTAACCCTACCCCTAACCCAAACCCTTACCCTAACCCTAACACTAAACTTAACCCAAACCCTTAACCTGATCCTAAACCTAAACTTAACCCACACCCTAACACAAACCCTAACTCTAACCCTAACCCTAACCCAAACCCAAACCCTAATCCTAATCCTAACCCTAAGCCTAACCCAAACCCAAACCCTAACCCTAACCCTAACCCTAAACCAAATCCAAACACTAACCCTAACACTAACGCTAACCATATCACATAACCTCTAACCCCTAACGCTAACCCTAAACCTAACCCTAATCCAAACCTTAACCCTAAAACTAACACTAACCCAAACCCTAAACCTAACCCTAACCGTAACCCTAAACCTAACCCTAACACAAACCCAAACACTAACCCTAACCGAAACCTAACCATAATCCTAACCAAAATCCTAACCCTAACCCAAATCCTAACCTTAACCCTCACATTAACCCTAACCCTAACCCTACCTAACCCTAACCCTAACCCTAACCCTAACCCTAACCCTAACCCAAACCCTAACCCTAATCCTAACCCTAACCCTAACCCAAACAAAAACCCTAACCCTAACCCTATCCCTAACCCAAACAAAACCCTAACCCTAACCTTAAACGTAACCCTAACCGAAACCCAAACCCTAACCCTAAGCCTAACCCTAACCCTATCCTTAACCCTAACCTAACCCTAACCCTCACCCAAACCCTAATCGTTACCCAAACCCTAAACCTAACCCTAACACTAACCCTAACAAACCCTAACCCTAACACTAACCCTAACACTAACCCAAACACTAACCAAAACCCAAACCCTAAGCAGAGACATAACCCTAAGCCTAAACGTAATCCAAACCCTTACCCTAACCCTAACCCTAACCTTAACCAAACCCTAACCCTAACCCTAAACCTAACGTTAACGCAATCACTAACGCTAACACTATCCCTAACCCTAAAAGTAACCCTAACCCAAATCCAAACCGAAACCCTTAACCTAACCCTAACCAAAACCAAACCCAAACCCTAACACTGAAGTTAACAGTAACCCTAAACATAACCCTAACCCAAACCCTAAACGTAACCCTAACCCGAACCCTAACCCAAAACCCTAACCCTAACATTAACCGTAACCCTAACCATAACTCTAACAAAAACCCTTACCCTAACCCAAACCCTAACCCTAACCTTAAACCTAACCAAAAACCCAAAACCTAAACCTCACCCTAACCCTAACCCAAACCCAATCCCTAACACTAACCCTAACCCTAACCCTAACCCAAACCCTAAACCTCACCCTAACCCTAACCCAAACAAAACGCTAACCCTAAACGTAACCATAAGCCTAACCCAAACCCAAACCCTAACCCTAAACCTAACCCTAACCCTAACCCAAACCCAAACCCAAACCCAAACCCAAACCAAACCGTAACCCTAACCCTAACCTTAACAGCTAACCCAAATCCAAACCGAAACCCAAACCCTAACCCTAACACTCACCCTAACACTAACCCAACCCTAAACCTAAGCCTAAACCAAACCCTAACCCTAACACTAACCCTAACCTTAACACAAACCGTAAACCTAACACTAACCCTAACACTAACCCTAACTCTAAAAAAAACCCAAACCCTAACCCTTACCCTAAACCTAAACCAAACCCTAAACATAACCCTCACCCTAAACCTAACCCTAAAACTAAACCAAACACTATCCCTAACCCTAACCCTAACCCTAACCCTAACCCTAGCCCTATACCTAAAGCTAACCCTAACCCTAACCCTAACCCAAACCAAAACCCTAACCCTAATATTAACCCTAACCCTAACCCTAACACAAACCCTAACCCTAACCCTAACCGTAACCCAAACAAAACCCTAACCCTAACCTTAAACGTAACCCTAACCCAAACCAAAACCCTAACCCTAATATTAACCCTAACCCTAAACCTAACACAAACCCTAACCCTAACCCTAACCCTAACCCAAACAAACCCCTAACCCTAAACTTAAACGTAACCCTAAACAAAACCCAAACACTAACCCTAAGCCTAACCCTAACCCAAAGCCTAACCCTAACCCTAACCTTAAACCTGAGCCTAACCCTAATCCTATCTCTAGCTCTAACCCTAACCCTAACCCTAACCCTAAACGTAACCATAACCCTATCCCAAACCCAAACCCTAACCCTAACCCAAACCCTAACCCTAACCCTAACCCAAACTCTAACCGTATCCCTAGCAGGACCCTAGCCCGAATCCTATCCCGAAACCTAACCTAACCCAAAACATAACCCTAACAATAAACCTATCCCTAACCCTAACCCAAAACCAAACCCTAACCCTAACCCTATCCCAAACCCAAACCCCAACACTAACCATAACCCTAACCCTAAACCAAACCCTAAACCTAACCCTAACCCTAACCTAACCCAAACCCAAACCCTAACAATAACCTTAACCCTAACCCTAACCCTAACCAAAACCCTAACCCTAACCCAATTTCTAACGCTAACCCTAACCCTAACACGAAACGTAAACATACCCCTAAAACTAACCCTAACCGTTACCCTAAACCAAACCCAAACCCTAAGCCTGAGCCTAACCCTGACCCTTACCGTAACCCAAACCCAAACAGTCACCCTATCCCTAACCCTAACACAAACCCAAACCCTAATCCTAATCCAAACCCTAAGACTAACCTAAACCCAAACCGTAACCCTAACCCTCAACCTAACCCTAACCATAAACCAAACCCCAAAACACTAACCCTAACCCTCACACTAACCCTAACACTAACCCTAACTTTAACCAAACCCTACATCTAACACTAACCCTAACCCTAACCCTAACCCTATGCCTAACAATAACACAAACCCAAACACTAAACCTAATCCTAATCCTAACCCAAACCCAAACCCGGACCCTTACGCTAACCCTAAACTTAACCTTAACCCTTACCCTTACCCTAACCCTAACTCTAACCCTAACCCAAACCCTAACCCTAACCCAAACCCTATCCCTAACCTGAACCCTAACCTAAACCCAAAACCTAACACTAACCCTAAACCTAACCCTAACCCTATCCCTAACCTAACCCAAACCCTAACAATAACCCTAACCCTATCCCTAACCCTAATACAAACACAAAACCTAACTCTAATTCTAACCCTAACCGAAACACATACCCTAACCCAAACCCTAAACCTAACCCAAACCCTAACCCTAACCCTAACCCTAACCCAAACCAAAGCCTAACCCTAACACTAACCCTAACCCTAAACCTAACCCAAGAGCAAACCCTAAGCCTAACCCTAAACCTAAGCCGAACCCAAACCCAAACGGTCATCTTAACCCGAAACCTAACCCAAACCCAAACAGTAATCCTAAACCTAATTCTAAACCTGAACCTAACCCTAACCCTAACCTCAACCCTAACCCTAACCCAAACCCTAACACTAAACCTAACCCTAACCCAAACCCTAATCCTAACCCAAACCCAAACTCTAAACCTAACCTTAACCCTAACCCTAAACAGAACCCTAACCCTAACTCTAAACCTAAACCTAAACCTAATCCTAACCAAAACCCTAACCCTAACCCTAACCCTATCCCTAATCTTAACCCAAACACGAAACCTAACCCTACCCCTAACACAAAGCCTAACCCTAACCCTAACCGTAACCCTAACCCAAACCCAAACCCTAACCTAAAGCCAAACCCTAACCCTATCCTTAACCCTAACCCTAACCCTAACCCTCACCCAAACCCTAACTGTAACCCAAACCCTAACCCTAACACTAACCCTAACACTAACCCAAACACTAACAAAAACCCAAACCCTAAGCCTAGACCTAACCCTAAAACTAAACCTAACCCAAACCCTTACCCTAACCCTAACACTAACCTTAACCCAAACCCTTAAACTGACCCTAAACCTAACCTTAACCCAAACCCTAACACAATCCCTAACGCTAACACTAACCTTAACCCAAACCCAAACCCTAATCCTAATCCTAACCCTAAGCCTAACCCAAACCCAAACCCTAACCCTAACCCTACCCCTCAAACAAATCCAAACACTAACCCTAGCACTAACGCTAACCATATCATCTAACCCCTAACCCCTAACGCTAACCCTAAACCTAACCCCAATCCAAACCTTAACCGTAAAACTAACACTAACCCAAACCCTAAACCTAACCATAACCGTAACCCTAACCCTAACGCTAACACAAACCCAAACACTAACCCTAACCGAAACCTAACCATAAACCTAACCCAAACCCTAACCTTAACCCTCACACTAACCCTAACCATAACCCTAACCCTAAACCTAAAGCTAACCCTAACCCTAACCCTAACCCAAACCAAAACCCTAACCCTAATATTAACCCTAACCCTAACCCTAACACAAACCCTAACCCTAACCCTAACCGTAACCCAAACAAAACCCTAACCCTAACCTTAAACGTAACCCTAACCCAAACCAAAACCCTAACCCTAATATTAACCCTAACCCTAAACCTAACACAAACCCTAACCCTAACCCTAACCCTAACCCAAACAAACCCCTAACCCTAAACTTAAACGTAACCCTAAACAAAACCCAAACACTAACCCTAAGCCTAACCCTAACCCAAAACCTAACCCTAACCCTAACCTTAAACCTGACCCTAACCCTAACCCTAACCCTAACCCTAAACCTAAGCCTAACCCTAAGCCTAACCCTAACCCTAACCCAAACCCAAACCCTAACCCGATCCTTAACTCTAACCCTAAGCCTAACCCTAACCCAAACCCTAACCCTAACACTAACCCTAACACTAACCCAAACACTAACCCAAACCCAAAACCTAATCCTAGACCTAACCCTAACCCTAAACCTAATCCAAACAATTACCCTAACCCTAACCCTAACCTTAACCAAACCCTAACCCTAACCCTAACGTTAACCCAAACCCTAACCCTAACACTAACCCTAAACTTAACCCAAACCCTAAACCTAACACTAACCCTAACACTCACCATAACCCTAAAACAAACCCAAACCCTAACCCTAACCCTAACCCTAACCCGAAACCTAACTCAAACCCTAACGCTAACCCTAACCCTAAACCTAACCCTAAAATTAACCCAAACCCTAACCCTAACCCTAACCCTAACGCTAACCCAAACCCTAAACACTACCACTAACACTAACCCAAAAACTACCCCAAACCCAAACCCTAAGCCTAAACCTAACCCTAACCCTAAACCTAACCCATACACTAACCATAACTCTAACCCTAACCCTAACCTTAAACCAAACCCTAACCCTAAACCTAAACCAAACCCTAACCCTAACACTAACCCTAACCCTAACCCTAACCCTAACCTTAAACCAAACACTAACCCTAAACCTAAACCTAACCTTAAACCAAACCCTAACCCTAACCCTAAACATATCCCTAACCCTATCCCTTACCCTAACCCTAACCCTAACCTTAAACGTAACCCTAACCCAAACCACAACCCTAACCCTAATATTAACCCTCACCCTAACCCTAACACAAACCCTAACCCTAACCCTAACCCTAACCCAAACAAAACCCTAACACTAACCTTAAATGTAACCCTAAACCAAACCCAAACCCGAACCCTAAGCCTAACCCTAATCCTAACCCTAACCCTAACCCAAACCCAAACCCTAACCCGATCCTTAACCCTAACCCTAAGCCTAACCCTAACCGAAACCCTAACCCTAACACTAACTTTAACAATAACCCAAACACTAACCCAAACCCAAACCCTAAGCCTAGACCTAATCCTAACCCTAACCCTAACCCTAACACAAACCCTAACCCTAACCCTAACCCTATCCCAAACAAAACCCTAACCCTAACCTTAAACGTAACCCTAACCGAAACCCAAACCCAAAACCTAAGCCTAACCCTAACCTTAACCCAAACCCTTAAACTGACCCTAAACCTAACCTTAACCCAAACCCTAACACAATCCCTAACGCTAACACTAACCTTAACCCAAACCCAAACCCTAATCCTAATCCTAACCCTAAGCCTAACCCAAACCCAAACCCTAACCCTAACCCTACCCCTCAAACAAATCCAAACTCTAACCCTAGAACTAACGCTAACCATATCATCTAACCCCTAACCCCTAACGATAACCCTAAACCTAACCCTAACCGTAACCCTAAACCTAACCCGAACACAAACCCAAACAGTAACCCTAACCGAAACCTAACCATAATCCTAACCAAAATCCTAATCCTAACCCAAACGCTAACCTTAACCCTCACATTAACCCTAACCCTAAACCTAAACCTAACCCTAACCCTAACCCTACCAATAAACCGAACCCTAAACCAAACCCAAACCCTAACCCTAATACTAACCCTAACCCTAACCCTAACACAAACCCTAACCCTAACCCTAACCCTAACCCAAACAAAACCCTAACCCTAACCTTAAACGTAACCCTAACCGAAACCCAAATCCTAACCCTAAGCCTAACCCTAACCCTATCCTTAACCCTAACCTAACCCTAACCCTCACCCAAACCCTAATCGTAACCCAAACCCTAAACCTAACCCTAACAAACCCTAACCCTAACACTAACCCTAACACTAACCCAAACACTAACCAAAACCCAAACCCTAAGCCGAGACATAACCCTAAGCCTAAACGTAATCCAAACCCTTACCCTAACCCTAACCCTAACCTTAACCAAACCCTAACCCTAACCCTAACCCTAACCCTAACGTTAACCCAAACCCTAACCCTAACACTAACCCTAACCCTAAACCTAACCCTAACCCAAACCCAAAACCTAACCCTAACCCTAACCCTAATCCAAACCCTAACCCTAAACTTAACCCAAACCCTAACCCTAACCCTAACCCTAACGTTAACGCAAACCCTAACCCTAACACTAACCCTAACTCTAAACCTAACCCTAACCCAAACCCAAACCCTAACCCTAACCCTATCCCTAACCCAACCCTAACCCTAAGCCTAACCCAAACCCTAACCCTAACCCTAACCCTAACAATAACCTTAAACCAAACTCTAACCGTAAACCTAAACCTAACCTTAAACCAAACCCTAACCCGAACACTAAACCTGACACTAACACTGACCCTAACCCAAACCCAAACCCTAACCCTAACCCTAAACCAAACCCTAACCCTAAGCCTAACCCTAACCCTAACCATAACCCTAATGTTACCGCAAACCCTAACCCTAACACTAACCCTAAATCTAAACCTAACCCTAACCCAAACCCAAACCCTAACCCTAAACCTATCCCTAACCCAACCCTAACCCTAAGCCTAACCCAAAAACTAACCTTAACCCTAACCCTAAACTTAACCCAAACCCTAAACCTAACACTAACCCTAACACTCACCATAACCCTAAAACAAACCGAAACCCTAACCCTAACCCTAACCCGAAACCTAACCCAAAACCTAACCCTAACCCTAACCCTAAACCTAACCCTAAAATTAACCCAAACACTAACCCTAACCCTAACCCTAATCCTAACCCTAATACTAATCCTAAACCTAACCCTAACCCTCACCCAAACCCTAAACACCAACCCTAACTCTTACCCACAAACTAACCCAAACCCAAACCCTAAGCCTAAACCTAACCCTAACCCTAAACCTAACCCAAACACTAACCCTAACTCTAACCCTAACCCTAACCTTAAACCAAACCCTAACCCTAAACCTAACGCAAACCCAAACCCAACAACCTTAACAATAACCCTAAACCTAACCCTAACCAAAACGGTAACCCTAACCCAAAACCAAACCCAAACCCTAACACTAACCTTAACAATAACCCTAAACCTAACCCTAACCAAAACGGTAACCCTAATCCAAATCCTAACTCTAACACTAACCCTAACCCAAACCCTAACCCTAATCCTAACCCAACCCTAACCCTAAGCCTAACCCAAACCCTAACCCTAACCCAACCCTAACCCTAAGCCTAACCCTAACCCTTACCCTAAACTTTACCCAAACCCTAACCCTAACACTAACCCTAACATTAACCATAACCCTAAAACAAACCCAAACCCTAACCCTAACCCTAACCCTAACCCGAAACCTAACCCAAAACCTAACCCTAACCCTAACCCTAACCCTAACCCTAACGCTAACCCAAACCCTAAACCTAACACTAACCCTAACACTAACCCAAAAACTAACCCAAACCCAAACCCTAAGCCTAAACCTAACCCTAACCCTAAACCTAACCCAAACCTTAACCCTAACCCTAACCCTAACCCTAACCTTAAACCAAACCCTAACCCTAAACCTAAACCTAATCTTAAACCAAACCCTAACCCTAACCCTAACCCTAACCCTAACCCTAACCTTAAACGTAAACCTAACCCAAACCAAAACCCTAACCCTAATATTAACCCTAACCCTAACCCTAACACAAACCCTAACCCTAACCCTAACCCTAACCCAAACAAAACCCTAACACTAACCTTAAATGTAACCCTAAACCAAACCCAAACCCTAACCCTAAGCCTAACCCTAATCCTAACCCTAACCCTAACCCAAACCCAAACCCTAACCCGATCCTTAACCCTAACCCTAAGCCTAACCCTAACCGAAACCCTAACCCTAACACTAACTTTAACAGTAACCCAAACACTAACCCAAACCCAAACCCTAAGCCTAGACCTAATCCTAACCCTAACCCTAACTCTAAAACAATCCTTAACTCTAACCCCAACCCTATCCCAAACAAAACCCTAACCCTAACCTTAAACGTAACCCTAACCGAAAGCCAAACCCTAACCCTAAGCCTAACCCTAACCCTATCCTTAACCCTAACCTAACCCTAACCCTCACCCAAACCCTAATCGTAACCCAAACCCTAACCCTAACCCTAACCCTAACCCTAACAAACCCTAACCCTAACACTAACCCTAACACTAACCCAAACACTAACCAAAACCCAAACCCTAAGCCGAGACATAACCCTAAGCCTAAACGTAATCCAAACCCTTACCCTAATCCTAACCCTAACCTTAACCAAACCCTAACCCTAACCCTAACCCTAACCCTAACGTTAACCCAAACCCTAACCCTAACACTAACCCTATCCCTAACCCTAACCCAAACCCAAACCCAAACCCTAACCCTAACACTAACCCTAACCCAAACCCAAACCCAAACCCTAACCCTAAACTTTACCCTAAACCTAAACCTAACCCTAACCCAAACACTAACCACAAAGCAAATCCTAACCCTAACCCTAACCCTAACACTAACCATACCCCTAACCCTAACCCTAATCCTAAACCTAGCTCAAACCCAAAACTTAACCCTAACCCTAAACATAACCCAAACCCTAAACCTAACCCTAATCCAAACCCTAACCGAAACCCTAACCCTAAACCAAACCCAAACACTAAACCTAACCCTAATCCTAACCCTACCCCAAATCCTAACCCTAACCTCAACACAAACCCAAACCCTAACCCTAACCCTAGACCAAAACCAAACCCTAACCCTAATCCTAACCCAAACCCAAACCGAAACCCTAACCCTAATCCCAACGCTCACCCTAACCAAACCCTAAACCTAACCCTAACCATAACCCTAACCCTAAACCTAACACAAACCCTAAACCTAACCCTAACCCTAACCCAAACCAATACCTAACCCTAGCCGTAACCCTAAGCCTAAACCAAACCCTAACGCTAACCCTAACCCAAAGCCTAACCCTAAACCTAACCCTAAACCTAACCTTAACCCAAACCCTAACCCTAACCCAAACGCTAAACCTAACCCTAACCCTAACCCTAATCAAACCCTAACCCTAACCCTAACCCTAATCAAACCCTAACCCTAACACTAACCCAAACACTAACCCAAACACGAACCCAAAACCAAACCCTAAGCCTAAACCTAACCCTAACCCTGAACCTAACACAAACCCTAACACTAACCATAACCCTAACCTTAAACCAAACCCTAACCCTAACCCTAACCCTAACCTTAAACCAAAACCTAACCTAAACACTAAACCTAACACTAAACCTAACCCTAACCCTAACCCTAACCCTAACCCTAACCCTAAACCTAACATTAAACCAAACCCTAACCTTAACACTAAAATTAACACTAAACCTAAACCTAACCCAAACCCAAACCCTAACCCTAACCCTAACACTAACCCTAACCCAAACCCTAAACTTAACGCTAACTCTAACCCTAAACCTAACCCAAATCCTCACCCAAACCCTAACCCTAACCCTAACCTTAATCCAAATCCTAACCCTAACCCTAACCCAAATCCTAAACCTAACCCTAAACCTAATCCTAACCCAAACACTAACCCTAACCCAAACCCAAACCCAACCCTAACCCTAATCCTAAACGTACACAAATCATAACCCTAACCTAAACCCAAACCCTAACCCTAACCCTAACCCTAACCCTAACTCTAACCCAAAGCGAAACCGAACCCTTAACCCTAACACTAATCCTCACCCTAACTCTAACCCAATGCTAACCCTAACCCTAAACCTAAACCAAACCCTAACCCCAACCTTAACCCTAAACCTAACCCTTACCCTTACCCTAACCCCAACCCAAACCCAAACCCTAAACCTAACCCTAAACCTAAACCTAACCCTAACCCAAAACCTAACCCTAACCCTAACCCTAACCCTAACCAAAACACAAACCCAAACCCTAACCCTAAGCCTAACCCTAACTCTAATCCTAAACCAAACCCAAACCCTAACCCTATTCTTAACCCTAAAGCTAACCCTAACCCTAACCAAAACCCTAACCGTAACCCAAACCATAAAGCTATCGCAAACCCTAACCCTAACCCTAACCTTAACCAAACCCTACATCTAAAACTAACACTAAACCTAACCCTAACACTAACCCAAACACTAACCCAAACACTAACCCAAAACCAAACCCTAAGCCTAAACCTAACCCAAATCCTAAAACAACACCAAACCCTTACCCTAACCCTAACCCTAAACCTAACCCAAACCCTAAACCTAACCCTAATCTTAACCCTAACCGAAACCCTAACCCTAACCCAAACCGAAACCCTAACCCTAACCCTAATCCTAACCCTAACCCAAATCCTAATCCTAACCTAAATCCAAACCCTAACCCTAACCCTAACCCTAGCCCAAACCAAACCCTAACCCTAACCCTAACCCTAACCTTAAATCAAACCCAAACCGAAACCCTAACCCAAACCCTAACGCTCACCCTAACCCTAATCCAACCCTAACCCTAAGCCTAACCTAAACCTTAACCCTAAACTTAACCCTAACCTTAACCCAAACGATAACCCTAACACTAACCCTAACCCTAAAACAAACGCAAACCCTAACCCTAACCCGAAACCTAACCTTAACGCAAACGCTAACCCCAACACTAACCCTAACCCTAACCCTGAAACAAACCCAAACCCTAACCCTAAACCTAACCCTAAACCTAAACCTAACCCTAAATCAAACCCTATCCCTAACCCTAACCCTAACCCTAAAGCTAAACCAAACTCTAACCCTAACCCTAACCCAAACCCAAACCTTAACACTAACCCTAAACCTAACCCAAACCATAACCTGAACCCTCACATTAACCCTAACCCTAAACCTCACCCAAACCCTAAACCTAACCCTAATCCGAACCGTAACCGAAACCCTAACCTTAAACAAAACCCAAACACTAAACCTAACCCTAATCCTAACCCTACCCCAAATCCTAACCCTAACCTCAACCCAAACCCTAACCCTAACCCTAACCCTAGCCCAAACCAAACCCTAACCCTAACCCTAACCCAAACCCAAACTGAAACCCTAACCCTAACCTTAACGCTCACCCTAACCTTAACCAAAAAGATAACCCTAAACCTAACCCTAAAACAAACGCAAAACCTAACCATAACCCTAACCCTAAACCTAACACAAACCCTAAACCTAACCCTCACCCAAACCTATCCCTAACCCTAACACTAACCACAACCCTAACTCAAACCCAAACCGTGACCCTAACCCTAATCCTAACCGAAAACCAAACCCTAATCCTAAACCGAACCCTAAGACTAACCCAAACCAAAACCCTAACCTTAACGATAATCCTAACCCTAAACCAAACCCATATCCTATCCCTAACCCTTACCCTAACCCCTCACTCCTAACACCTAATACAAACCCTAAACCTAACCCTAACCCAAAACTTAACCCTAAGAGTAACCCAAAACCTAATCCTACCTGTAACCCTAACTCTAACCCAGCCCAAAACCAAACCCTCACGCTAACTCTAAACCTAACCCTAACCCTAACCCTAACCCTAACCCAAATCCTAACCCTAACCTAAACCCTAACCATAACCCTAGCCCTAACCATAAACCAAACCCTAACCCTAACAGTAACCCTAACCCAAACCTAACCCTTACAATAACCCAAACCTTAACCCTAAACCTAAACATAACCCTAACCCTAACCCAAACACAAAACCTAAATCTAACCCTAAATTTGTCCCAAACTCAAACCCTAACACGAACCCTAACCCTAACCCAAATCCTAACCCTAACCCTAACCCTAACCCAAATCCTAACCCTAACCCAAACCCTAACCCTAACGCTAACCCAAACCGAAACCCTAAGCCTAACGCAAAACCTAACCATCAACTTAACCCTAAGCGAAACTAAAACCGTGACCCTAACCCTAACCCAAACCCAAACCCTAATCCTTAACCTAACCCTTAACCTAAGCCAAACCCAAACCCTAACCCTAACCCTAACCCTAAACCAACCCTAACACTAAAACAAACCCAAACCCTAACCCTAACCCTAACCCTAACCCCTAAACACTAACCCTAACCCTAACCCTTACCCAAACCTTAACACTAACCCTAAACCTGACCCAAACCCTAACCCTAACCGTAACACTAAACCTAACCCTATTCCAAACCCAAACGCTCAACCAAACCCTAACCATAACCTTAACCCTAAATATAACCCAAATATTTACCCTAACACTAACAATAACCCTAACCCTAACCCTAACCCAAACCCCAAACTTTACACTAACTCTTACCCTAACCCTAACCCAAACCCAAAATCTAAACCTAACCCTAACCCAAACCCAAACTCTAATACTAAACCTAACCCTAACCCTAATCCTAACACTAACCCAAACCCTAACCATAATCCTAACCCAAACCCTAACCCTAATCCTAACCCTAATCCTAACCATAAATCTAACCCAAAAGCTAACCCTAACCCTAATCCTATCCTTAACACTAACCCTAACCTAACCCAAACCCTAACCCTAACACTAACCCTATCCCTAACCCTATTCCAAACCCAAACGCTCAACCAAACCCTAACCATAACCTTAACCCTAAACATAACCCAAACATTTACCCTAAAACTAACAATAAACCTAACCCTAACCCTAACCCAAACCCCAACCTTTACACTAACTCTTACCCTAACCCTAACCCAAACCCAAAATCTAAACCTAACCCTAACCCAAACCCAAACCCTAACACTAACCATAACCCTAACCTTAAACCAAACCCTAACCCTAACCCTAACCCTAACCTTAAACCAAAACCTAACCTTAACACTAAACCTAACACTAAACCTAACCCTAACCCAAACCCTAACCCTAACCCTAAACCTACCCTTAAACCAAACCCTAACCTTAACACTAAACCTAACACTAAACCTAACCCTAACTCAAACCCAAACCCTAAGCCTAACCCTACCACTAACCCTAACCCAAACCCTAAACTTAACGCTAACCCTACCCCTAAACCTTACCCAAACCCACACCCAAACCCTAACCCTAGCCCTAACCTTAACCCAAATCCTAACCCTAACCCTAACCCAAATCCTAAACCTAACCCTGATCCTAACCCTAACCCAAACCCGATCCCTAACCCAAACCCAAACCTAACACTAACCCTAGACCTAAACGGAACCCAAAACATTACCCTAACCCAAACCCAACCCCTATCCCTAACCCTAACCCTAACCCTAACCCAAACCGAAACCGAAACCTTAACCCTAACACTAACCCTCACCCTAACTCTAACCCAACGCTAACCCTAACCCTAAACCTAAACCAAACCGTAACCACAACCTTATCCCTAAACCTAAACCTAACCCTAACCCTAACCCAAACCGAAACCCTAAACCTAACCCTAAACCTAACCCTAAACCTAACCCAAACCCTAACCCTAACCCTAACCATAACCCTAATCCTAAAACAAACACAAACCCTAACCCTAAGCCTAACCCTAACTCTAATCCTAATCAAAACCCAAACCCTAACCCTATACTTAACTGTAACCCTAACCCTAACCCTAACCCATACCCTAACTGTAACCCAAACCCTAAAGCTAACGCAAACCCAAACCCTAACCTTAACCAAACCCTACGTCTAACACTAACACTAAACCTAACCCTAACACTAACCCTAAAACTAACCCAGACACTAACCCAAAACCAAACCCTAAGCCTAGACCTAACCCAAACCCTAAAACAAAACCAAACCCTTACCCTAACCCTAACCCTAACCTTAACCAAACCCTAACCCTAACCCAAATCCTAACCCTAACCTAAACCCTAACCATAACCCTAACACTAACCATAAACCAAACCCTAACCCTAACAGTAACCCTAACCCAAACCTAACCCTTACAATAACCCAAACCTTAACCCTAAACCTAAACATAACCCTAAACCTAAACCTAACCGTAACACTAATCAAACCCTAACCCTAACACTAACCCAAACGAACACCTAACCCTAGCCCTAACCCTAACCCTAAAACAAACCCTAACGCTAACGCTAACCCAAAGCCTAACCCTAAACCTAACCCAACCCTAACCTTAACCCAAACCCAAACCCTAACCCAAACCCTAAACCTAACCCTAACCCTAACCCTAACAAAACCCTAATCCTAACACTAAGCCTAACATTAACCCAAACACTAACCCAAACCCAAACCCTAACCCTAAACTTTACCCTAAACCTAAACCTAACCCTAACCCAAACCCTAATCACAACGCAAATCCTAACCCTAATCCTAACCCTAACACTAACCCTAACCCTAACCCTAACCCTAATCCTAAACCTAACTCAAACCCAAACCTTAACCCTAACCGTAAACCTAACCCAAACCCTAATCCTAACCCTAACCCTAACACTAACCCAAACACTAACCCAAAACCAAACCCTAAGGCTAAACCTAACCCTAACCCTGAACCTAACCCAAACCCTAACACTAACCATAACCCTAACCTTAAACCAAAGCCTAACCCTAACCCTAACCCTAACCTTAAACCAAAACCTAACCTTAACACTAAACCTAACACTAAACCTAACCCTAAACCAAACCCTAACCCTAACCCTAACCCTAACCCTAAACCTAACCTTAAACCAAACCCTAACCTTAACACTAAACCTAACACTAAACCTAACCCTAACCCAAACCCAAACCCTAAGCCTAACCCTAACACTAACCCTAACCCAAACCCTAAACTTAACGCTAACCCTAACCCTAAACCTAACCCAAAACCTCACCAAACCCTAACCCTAACCCTAAACTTAACCCAAATCCTAACCCTAACCCTAACCCAAATCCTAAACCTAAACCTAACAATAACCCTAAACCAAACCCTAACCGTAACCCAAACCCTAAAGCTAACGCAAACCCTAACCCTAACCCTAAACTTAACCAAACCCTACATCTAACACTAACACTAAACCTAACCCTAACACTAACCCTAACACTAACCCAAACACTAACCCAAAACCAAACCCTAACCCTAAACCTAACCCAAACCCTAAACCTAACCCTAATCCTAACCCTAACCGAAACCCTAACCCTAACCCAAACTGAAAACCTAACCCTAACCCTAATCCTAACCCTAACCCAAATCCTAATCCTAACCTAAATCCAAACCCTAACCCTAACCCTAACCCTAGCCCAAACCAAACCCTAACCCTAACCCTAACCTTAAATCAAACCCAAACCGAAACCCTAACCCTAACCTAACGCTCACCCTAACCCTAATCCAACCCTAACCCTAAGCCTAACCTAAACCCTAACCCTAACCGTAACCCTAACCTTAACCCAAACGTTAAGCCTAACACTAACCCTAACCCTAAAACAAACGCGAACCCTAACCCTAACCTTAATGCTAAACCTAACGCTAACGCTAACCCAAACCCTGACCCTCACCCTAACCGAAACCAATACCTAACCCTAGCCCTAACCCTAACCCTAAAACAAACCCTAACACTAACGCTAACCCAAAGCCTAACCCTAAACCTAACCCTAACCCTAACCTTAACCCAAACTCTAACCCTAACCCAAACCCTAAACCTAACCCTAACCCTAACAAAACCCTAACCCTAACACTAACCCTAACACTAACCCAAACAGTAACCCAAACCCAAACCCTAAACTTAAACTTTACCCTAAACCTAAACCTAACCCTAACCCAAACCCTAACCACAACGCAAATCCTAACCCTAACCCTAACCCTAACATTAACCATAACCCTAACCCTAACCCTAACCCTAATCCTAAACCTAACTCAAACCCAAACCTTAACACTAATCCTAAACCTAACCCAAACCCTAAACCTAACCCTAATCCTAACCCTAACCGAAACCCTAAATCTAAACAAAACCCAAACACTAAACCTAACCCTAATCCTAACCCTACCCGAAATCCTAACCGTAACCTCAACCCAAACCCTAACCCTAATCCTAACCCTAGCCCAAACCAAACCCTAACCCTAACCCTAACCCAAACACAAACTGAAACCCTAACCCTAACCCTAACGCTCACCCTAACTTTAACCAAAATATAACCCTAACCCTAACCCTAAAACAAATGCAAACCCTAACCCTAACCCTAACCCAAATCCTAAACCTAACCCTAACCCTAACCCTAACAAAACCCTAACCCTAACACTAACCCTAACACTAACCCAAACACTAACCCAAACCCAAACCCTAACCCTAAACTTTACCCTAAACCTGAACCTAACCCTAACCCAAACCCTAACCACAACGCAAATCCTAACCCTAACCCTAAACCTAACACTAACCATAACCCTAACCCTAACCCTAATCCTAAACCTAACTCAAACGCAAAACTTAACCCTAACCCTAAACCTAACCCAAACCCTAACCCTAACCCTAACCCTAACCCTAACCCTACCCCAAATCCTAACCCTAACCTCAACCCAAACCCTAACCCTAATCCTAACCCTAGCCCAAACCAAACCCTAACCCTAACCCTAACCCAAACCCAAACTGAAACCCTAACCCTAACCCTAACGCTCACCCTAACTTTAACCAATAAGATAACCCTAACCCTAACCCTAAAACAAACGCAAACCCTAACCATAACCCTAACCCTAAACCTAACACAAACCCTAAACCTAACCCTAACCCTAAACCTAACCCTAACACTAACCCAAACCCTAACCCTAACCCTAACCCAAACCAATACCTAACCCTAGCCCTAACCCTAAGCCTAAACCAAACCCTAACGCTAACCCTAACCCAAAGCCTAACCTTAAACCTAACCGTAAACCTAACTTTAACCCAAACCCTAACCCTAACCCAAACGCTAAACCTAACCCTAACCCTAACCCTAACGCTCACCCTAACCCTAATCCAACCCTAACCCTAAGCCTAACTTAAACCCTAACTCTAACCGCAACCCTAACCTTAACCCAAACACTAACCCTAACACTAACCCTAACACTTACAAACGCAAACCCTAACCCTAACCTTAACCCTAAATCTAACACAAACCCTAAACCTAACCCTAACCCTAACCCTAAACCTAACTCTAACACTAACCCAAACCCTAACCCTAACCCTAACCCAAACAAATACCTAACCCTAGCCCTAACCCTAACAATAAAACAAACCCTAACGCTAACGCTAACCCAAAGCCTAAGCCTAAACCTAACCCTAAGCCTAACCTTAACCCAAACCCAAACCCTAACCCAAACCCTAAACCTTACCCTAACCCTAACCATTACCAAACCCTAACCCTAACACTAACCCTAACACTAACCCAAACACTAACCCAAAACCAAACCCTAACCCTAAACCTAACCCTAACCCTAACCCTAACCCTAATCCTAACCGTTACCCTAACCCTAACCCAAACCCTAACCCTAACTCTAACCGAAACTAACCCAAACCCAAACCCTAACCCTAACCTTTACACTAACCCTCACACTAACCCTCACCCTAACCGTAACCCTAACCGTAACCCAAACCCTAAGCCTAACCCTAACACTAACCGCAACCCTAACTCAAACCCAAACCGTGACCCTAACCCTAAATCTAACGGAAAACCAAACCCTAATCCTAAACCTAACCCTAACCCTAACCCAAACCTAAACCCTAACCTTAACCATAACCCTAACCCTAAACCAAACCCAAACTCTAACCCTAACCCTAACCCTAACCCCTAACACCTAACCCTTAACCCAAACCCTAAACCTAACCCTAACCCAAAACTTAACCCTAACCGTAACCCAAAACCTAATCCTAACTGTAACCCTAACTCTAACCCTAACCCAAAACCAAACCCTCACGCTAACCCTAAACCTAACCCTAAACCTAACCCTAACCCAAATCCTAACCATAACCTAAACCCTAACCATAACCCTAACCCTAACCATAAACCAAACCCTAACCCTAACAGTAACCCTAACCCAAAACTAACCCTTACAATAACCCAAACCTTAACCCTACACCTAAACATAACCCTAACACTAACCCAAACACAAAACCTAAATCTAACCCTAAACTTATGCCAAACTCAAACCTAACACTAACCCTAACCCTAACCCAAATCCTAACCGTAACCCAAACCCTAACCCTAACGCTAACCCAAACCGAAACCCTAAGCCTAACGCAAAACCTAAACATCACCTTAACCCTAAATTAAACCAAAACCGTGACCCTAACCCTAACCCAAACCCAAACCCTAATCCTTAACCTAACCCTAAACCTAACCCAAACCCAAACACTAACCCTAACCCTAACCCTAACCCTAACCCAAACCTTAACACTAACCCTAACCCTAACCGTAACACTAAACCTAAGCCTTACCATAACCCTAACCCTAATCCAAACCCAAACCCTAACCCTAACAAAAACGGTAACTCTAACCCTAACCTTAACCCAAATCCTAACCCTGACACTAACCCTAAACCTAAGCCTAACCCTAAACCAAAGCCAAACCCAAACCCTAACCAAAACTCTAACCCTAAACCTACCCCAAACCCTAACACTAACCCTAACCCTAACCCAAACCCTAACCCTAACGCAAACCCTAACCCTAACCCTAACATTAACCAAACCCTACATCTAACACTAAACCTAACCCTAACCCTAACCCTAACCGTAAACTAACCCAAATCCTAACCCTAACCCTAACCCTATCCCTAACCCTAACACAAAACCAAACCCTAACCCTAAGCCTAACCCGAAACCTAACCCTAACCCAAACCCAAACCCTAACACTATCCTTAACCCTAACCCTAACCCTAACCCTAACCCAAACCTAACCGTAAACCAAACCCTAAACCTAACCCTAACTCTCACCATAACCCAAACCCTAACCCTAACAGTAACCAAAACACTAACCTAAAACCAAACCCTAAGCCTAGATCTAACCCTAACCCTAAAACAAACCCAAACCCTTACCCTAACCCTAACCCTAAACCTAACCCAAACCCTAAACCTAACCCTAATCCTAACCCCAACCCAAACCCTAACCCTAACCCAAACCCTAACCCTAACCCTAATCCAAACCAAACCTTAAACCTAACCCGAACCCTAACCTTAACCCAAACACTAACCCTAACACTAACCCTAACCCTAACCCTGAAACAAACCCAAACCCTAACCCTAACCCTAATCCTAAACCTAACACAAACCCTAAACCTAAACCTAACCATAAACCTAACCCTAACACTAACCCAAATCCTAACCCTAATTCTAACCCAAACCAATCCCTAACCCTAGCCCTAACCCTAACGCTAAACCAAACCCTAACCCTAACCCTAACCCAAACCCAAACCCAAACACTAACCCTTACCCTAAACCTACACCAAACCTTAACACTAACCCTAACCCTAACACAAACCCTAACCCGAACCCAAAACTAAACCCTAACCCTAACCCTAACCCTAAACCGAACCCTAACGCTAACCTTAAACCTAAACCTAACCCTTACCCTAACCATAACCCAAACCAATCCCTAACCCTAATCGTAACCCTAACCATAACCCTAATCCAATCCCAAACCCTAAACTTAACCCTAATCCTAACCCTAACCCTAACCAAACCCTAACCCTAACCCTAACCCTAACCCAAACCTTAACACTAACCCTAAACCTAACCCAAACCGTAACCCTAACCGTAACACTAAACCAAACCCTATTCCAAACCCAAACCCTAAACCAAACCCTAACCATAACCTTAACCCTAAACATAACCCAAACATTTACCCTAACACTAACAATAACCCTAATCCTAACCCTAACCCAAACCCCAATCTTTACACTAACTCTTACCCTAACCCTAACCCAAACCCAAAATCTAAACCTAACCCTAAACAAAACCCAAACCCTAATACTAACCCTAACCATAACCCTAATCCTAACCCTAACACAAACCCTAACCATAACCCTAACCCAAACCCTAACCCTCATCCTAACCCTAATCCTAACCATAAACTTAACCCAAACCCTAAACCTAACCCTAACCCTATCCTTAACTCTAACCCTAACCTAACCCAAACCCTACCCCTAACACTAACCCTATCCCTTACCCTAACCCAAACCCAAACCCTAACCCTAACACTAAAACTAACCCAAACCCAAATCAAAACCCTAACCCTAAACTTTACCCTAAACCTAAACCTCACCCCACCCCAACCCCTACCCACAACGCAGCTCCTACCCCTAACCCTAACCCTAACACTAACCCTAACGCTAACACTAACCCTACTCCTAAACCTAACTTAAACCCAAACCTTAACCCTAACCCTAAACCTAACCCAAACCCTAATCCTAACCCAAACCCAAACCCTAACCCTAAACCTAACCCAAGCCCTAACAATAAAACTAACCCTAACCCTAATCCAAACCCTAACCCTAACCCTAAACCAAACCCTAACTCTCACCCTAACCTTACCCCAAACCATAACGCTGACACTAAACCTAAACCTAAGCCTAGCCCTAAACCAAACCCAAACCCAAACCATAACCAAAACTCTAACCCTAAACCAACCCCAAACCCTAGCACTAACCCTATCCCTAACCCAAACCCTAACCCTAACCCAAAATCAATCCCTAACCCTAACCCTAATCCTAACCCTAACTCAAACCCTAACCCTAACCCTAACCCTAACCCTAACCCAAATCCAAACCCAAACCCTAACCCTAACCCTAAGCCAAACACTTACCCTAACCCTTACCCAAACCCTAACCATAAACCTAACCCAAACCCTAAGCCTAATCCGAACCCTAATCTTAAACCAAACCCTAACTCTAACCCTAACACTAACGCTAACCCTAAACCTAACCCTAACTCAAACTAAACTCTAACACTAACCCTTACCCAAACCCTAACCCTAACCCTAACCCTAACCCTAAACCAAACCCTAACCCTAACCCAAACCTTAACCCTAACCCTAACCCTAAAGCTAACCCAAACTCTAACCCTAACCCAAACCTTAACCCTAAGCATAACCATAACCCTAACCCTAACCCAAACCCTAACACTAACCCTAACCCTAAACTTAACCCAAACCCAAAACTAACCCTAACACTAACCCTAACCCTAACCCTAACCGTAACCCTAACTCAAACCCAAACTCTAACACTAACCCTTACCCAAACCCTAACCCTAACCCTAACCCTTACCCTAAACCAAACCCTAACCCTAACCCAAACCTTAACCCTAACACTAACCCTAAAGCTAACCCAAACTCTAACCCTAACCCAAACCTTAACCCTAACCATAACCATAACCCTAACCCTAACCCAAACCCTAACACTAACCCTAACCCTAAACTTAACCCAAACCCAAAACTAACCCTAACACTAACCCTAACCCTAACCCTAACCGTAACCTAAACCCAAACCCAAACCCAAACCCTAACCCTAAACCTAACCCTAAAGCTAACCCAAACCCTAACACTAACACTAAACCTAACCCTAACCCTAACCCAAATCCAAACCCAAACCCTAACCCTAACCCTAAGCCAAACCCTTACCCTAACCCTTACCGAAACCCTAACCATAAACCTAACCCAAACCCTAAGCCTAATCCAAACCCTAAACTTAAACCAAACCCTAACCCTAACCCTAACACTAACCCTAACCCTAACCCTAACCCTAACTCAAACCCAAACTCTAACACTAACCCTTACCCAAACCCTAACCCTAACCCTAACCCTAACCCAAACCCTAACCCTAACCCAAAATTTAACCCTAACCATAACCATAACCCTAACCGTAACTCAAACCCAAACTCTAACACTAACCCTTACCCAAACCCTAACCCTAACCCTAAACCTAAACCAAACCCTAACCCTAACCCAAAACTTAACCCTAACCATAACCATAACCCTAACCCTAACACTAACCCTAACCCTAACCCTAACCGTAACCTAAACCCAAACCCAAACCCTAACCCTAAAGCTAACCCTAAACCTAACCCAAACCCTAACACTAACCCTAAACCTAACCCTAACCCTAACCCAAACCGTTACCCTAACCTTACCCATAACCCAAACCCAAACACTAACCCTAACCCGAAACCTAACCCTTACCCTAACCAAAATCCTAACCCTAACCCAAACCCTAACCTTAACCCTCACACTCTCCCTAACCCAAACCCTAAACCTAACACTAACCCTAAACCTAACCCTAACACAAACCCAAACCCAAAACTTAACCCTAACACTAAACCTAGCCCTAACCCTAACCCAAACCCAAAACCTGAAGCTAACCCTAATCCTAACCCAACCCAAACCCTAACCTTAAACCTAACCTTAAGCCAAACCCTAACCCTAACCTAACCCTAACCCTAACCCAAACCCTAACGCTAACGCAAACCCTAACCCTAACCCTAACATTAAACAAACCCTACATCTAACACTAACCCTAACCCTAACCCTAACCCTAACCTAACCCAAACCCAAACCCTAACCCTAACCCTATCCCTAACCCTAACACAAACCCAAACCCTAACCCTAAGCCTAACCCTAAACCTAACCCTAACCCAAACCCAAACCCTAACCCTATCCTTAGCCCTAACCCTAACCCTAACCCAAACCTGACCGTAAACCAAAGCCTAAACCTAACTCTAACCCTAACCCTAACCCAAACCCTAACCCTAACACTAACCCTAACAATAACCCAAACACTAACCCAAACACAAAACCTAAGCCTAGATCTAACCCTAACCCTAAGACAAACCCAAACCCTTACCCTAACCCTAACCCTAAACCTAACCCAAACCCTAAACCTAACCCTAATCCTAACCCCAACACAAACCCTAACCCTAACCCAAACCCAAAGCCTAACCCTAACCCTAATCCTAAGCCTAACCCAAATCCTAACCCTAACCTAAACCTAAACCCAAACGCTAACCCTAACCCTAGCCCAAACCAAACCTTAACCCTAACCCTAAACCTAACCCAAAATCAAACCGAAACCCTAACCCAAACACTAAAGCTCACCATAACCCTAACCCAAACCCTAACCCTAACTCTAACCCAAAATCTAATCAAAACCTAACCCAAACCCTAAGCCTAATCCGTAGCCTAATCCTAACCCAAACCCTAACCCTAACCCTAATTCTAACCCTAAATCTAACCCTAACCCTAACCCAAACCCTAACGCTAACAGTAACCCTAATCCAACCCTAACCCTAACCCCAACCCAAACCTTAACCCTAACCCTAAACCTAACCCTAACCCTCACCCAAACACAAAGCCTAAATCTAACCCTAAACCTAACCCAAACCCAAACCCTAAAACTAACCCTAACCCAAACCCTAACCCTAACCCTAACCCAAAACCAAACCCTAACACTAACCCGAACCCAAATCCTAACCCTAACCCAAACCCTAACCCTAACACTAACCCTAACCCTAACCCTAAACCTAACCTAAACCCAAAACCAAACCCTAACCCTAAACTTTACCCTAACCCTAATCCTAACCCTAACAGAAACCCTAACCATAACCCAAATCCTAACCCTAACCCTATTCCTAACACTAACCCTAAACCTAACACTAACCATAACCCAAACCGAAAACCTAAGAGTAACCATAACCCTAACCCAAAACCAAACTGTGACTCTAACCCTATCCCTAAACCAAACCATAACCCTAATCCTAACCTTAACCCTAACACAAACCCTAACCTTAACACTAACCCTAACACTAAACTAACCCCAACCCTAACCCTAACACTAACCCTGTCGTAACCCTATCCCAAACCCAAACCCTAACCCCAACACTAACCCTAACCCTAACCCAAACCCTAACGCTAACAGTAACCCTAATCCAACCCTAACCCTAACCCCAACCCTAACCTTAACCCTAGCCCTAAACCTTACCGTAACCTAAACCCAAACCCAAACCCTAACCCTAAACCTAACACTAAAGCTAACCCAAACCCTAACACTAACCCTAAACCTAACCCAAACCGTAACCCTAACCCTTACCCTAACCTTAACCCTAACCCAAACCCAAACACTAACCCTAAACCGAAACCTAACCCTTACCCTAACCAAAATCCTAAACCTAACCCAAACCCTAACCTTAACCCTCACACTAACCCTACCCCAAACCCTAAACCTAACACTAACCCTAAACCTAACCCTAACACAATCCCAAACCCAAAACTTAACCCGGACCCTAAACCTAACCCTCACCCTAACCCAAATCCAAAACCTAAAGCTAACCCTAATCCTAACCCAAACCCAAACCCTAACACTAAACCTAACCCTAACACAAACCCTAACCCTAACCCTAACCCTCACCCTAACCCAAACCCAAAACCTAAAGCTAACCCTAATCCTAACCCAAACCCAAACCCTAAACTTAAACCTAACCCTAAGCCAAACCCTAACCCTAACCCTAACCCTAACCCAAACCCTAACGCTAACGCAAACCCTAACCCTAACCCTAACATTAACCAAACCCTACATCTAACACTAACCCTAACCCTGACCCTAACCCTAACCCTAACCTAACCCAAACCCAAACCCTAACCCTAACCCTATCCCTAACCCTAACACAAATCCAAACCCTAACCCTAAGCCTAACCCTAAACCTAACCCTAACCCAAACCCAAACCCTAACCCTATCCTTAACCCTAACCCTAACCCAAACCTAACCGTAAACCAAACCCTAAACCTAACTCTAACCCTAACCCTAACCCAAACCCAAACCCTAACACTAACCCTAACAATAACCCAAACACTAACCCAAACACAAACCCTAAGCCTAGATCTAACCCTAACCCGAAACCTAACCCAAACCCTAAAACTAACCCTAATCCTAACCCCAACACAAACCCTAACCCTAACCCAAACTCAAAGCCTAACCCTAACCCTAATCCTAAGCCTAACCCAAATCCTAACCCTAACCTAAACCTAAACCCAAACCCTAACCCTAACCCAAGCCCAAACCAAACCTTAACCCTAACCCTAAACCTAACCCAAAACCAAACCGAAACCCTAACCCAAACACTAAAGCTCACCCTAACCCTAACCCAAACCCTAACCCTAAATCTAACCCAAAACCTAACCATAAACCTAACCCAAACCCTAACCCTAATCCGTACCCTAATCCTAACCCAAACTCTAACCCTAACCCTAATTCTAACCCTAAATCTAACCCTAACCCTAACCCAAACCCTAACGCTAACAGTAACCCTAATCCAAACCTAACCCTAACCCCAACCCAAACTTTAACCCTAACCCTAAACCTAACCCTAACCCTCACCCAAACACAAAACCTAATTCTAACCCTAAACCTAACCCAAACCCAAACCCTAACACTAACCCTAACACAAACCCTAACCCTAACCCAAACCCTAACCCTAACCCTAACCCAAACCCTAACCCTAACACTAACCCTAACCCTAACCCTAAACCTAACCTAAACCCAAAACCAAACCCTAACCCTAAACTTTACCCTAACCCTAATCCTAACCCTAACACAAACCCTAACCATAACCCAAATCCTAACCCTAACCCTATTCCTAACACTAACCTAAACCTAACACTAACCCTAACCCAAACTGAAAACCTAAGACTAACCATAACCCTAACCCAAACCCAAACTGTGACTCTAACCCTATCCCTAAACCAAACCATAACCCTAATCCTAACCCTAATCCTAAACTTAACCCTAACACAAAGACTAACCTTAACACTAACCCTAACACTAAACTAACCCCAACCCTAACCCTAACACTAACCCTCTCGTAACCCTATCCCAAACCCAAACCCTAACCCCAACACTAACCCTAACCCAAACACAAACCCAAACCCTAACACTAACCTTAACAATAACTCGAACCCTAACCCTAATTCAAACCATAACCATAACCCAAACCCTAAACCTAAATCTAAAACTAATCCTAAACAAAACCCTAAACCTAACACTAACCCTAACCCTAAACCTAACCCAAACCGAAACCCTAAGCCTAACCCAAAACCTAATCATCACCTTAACCCTAACCCAAGCCCTAACCATAAACCTAACCCTAACCCTAACCCAAACCCTAAACCTAAACCCAACGCAAACACTAACTCTAACCCTAACCTTAACCCAAAGCCTAACACTGACACTAACCCTAAACCTAAGCCTAACCCTAAACCAAACCAAAACCCAAACCCTAACGAAAACTCTAACCCTAAACCTACCCCAAACCCAAACACTAACCCAAACCCTAACCCAAACCCTAACCCTAACCCAAAACCAAACCCTAACCCTAACCCTAAAACAAACCCTAACCCTAACCCTAACCCTAACCCAAATCCAAACCAAACCCTAACCCTAAACCTAACCCAAACCCTAACCCTAACCCAAACCCTATCCCTAACCCTAACCCTAACCTTAAACCAAACCCTAACCTTCACCCTAACCCTAACCCTAACCGTAACCTAAACCCAAACCCAAACCCTAACCCTAAACCTAACACTAAAGCTAACCCAAACCCTAACACTAACCCCAAACCTAACCCAAACCGTAACCCTAACCCTTACCCTAACCTTAACCCTAACCCAAACCCGAACACTAACCCTAACCCGAAACCTAACCCTTACCCTAACCAAAATCCTAACCCTAACCCAAACCCTAACCTTAACCCTCACACTAACCCTAACCCAAACCCTAAACCTAACACTAACCCTAAACCTAACCCTAACACAATCCCAAACCCAAATCTTAACCCGGACCCTAAACCTAACCCTCACCCTAACCCAAACCCAAAACCTAAAGCTAACCCTAATCCTAACCCAAACCCAAACCCTAACACTAAACCTAACCCTAACCCAAACCCTAACCCTAACCCTAACCCAAACTCAAAACCTAACCCTAACCCTAATCCTAAACCTAACCCAAATCCTAACCCTAACCTAAACCTAAACCCAAACCCTAACCCGAACCGTAGCCCAAACCAAACCTTAACCCTAACCATAACCCTAACCCAAACCGAAACTGAAACCCTAACCCTAACACTAATGCTCACCCGAACCCTAATCCAACCCTAACCCTAAGCCTAACCCAAACCCTAACCCTAACCCGAACCCTAACCTTTACCCAAACGCTAACCCTAACACTAACCCTAACCCTAACCCTGAAACAAACCCAAACTCTAACCCTAACCCTAACCCTAAACCTAACACAAACCCTAAACCTAAACCTAACCGTAAACCTAACTCTAACACTAACCCAAACCTAACCGTAAACCTAACCCTCACCCTAACCCTAACCCAAACGGAAACCCTAACCCCAACCCTAACACTCACCCTAAACGTAACCCAAACCCTAACCCTAACCCTAACCCAAACCCAAACCCAAACCCTAACCCTAAACCTACACCAAACCCTAACACTAATCCTAACCCTAACCCAAACACTAAAACGAACCCAAAACCAAACCCTAACCCTAACCGTAACCCTAACCCTAAACCAAACCCTAACCCTAACCATAACCCTAACCCAAATCCAAACCCAAACCCTAACCCTAACCCTAACCCAAACCCTAACCCTAACTCTAACCCCAAACCTAAACATAAACCTAACATAAACCCTAAGCCTAATCCGAACCCGATTCCTAACCCAAACCCTAACCATAACACTAACCCTAAACCTAACCCTAACCCAAACCCAAACCCTAAGACTAACCCTAACTCTAAACCTAACCCAAACCCAAACTGTGACCCTAACCCTATCCCTAAACAAAACCCTACCCCTAATCCTAACCCTAACCCTAACACTAACCCTAACACAAACCCTAACCTTAACCCTAACCCTAACCGTAAGCTAACCCCAACTCTAACCCTAACCCTAACCCTAACCCTAACTCACAACCAATTCCTAAACCTATACCTAATCCGAATCCTAACCCAAACCCTAATCCTAACCCTAACCCTTACCCTAAAACTAAACCTAACCATAACCCTACCCCAAACCCTAACGCTAACAGTAACTGTAATGAACCCCTAACCCTAGCCCCAACCCAAACCTTAACCCTAACGCTAAACCAAACCCTACCCCTCAACCAAACACAAAACCTAAATCTAACCCTAAACCTAACCCAAACCCAAACCTTAACACTAAACCTAACCCAAACCCTAACCCTAACCCTAACCCAAACCCTAACCCTAACACTAAACCTAACCCTAACCCTAACCCTAACCCTAACCCTAACCTAAACCCAAACCCAAATCCTAACCCTAAACTTTACCCTAACCCTAATCCTAACCCTAACACAAACCTTAACCATAACCCAAATCCTAACCCTAAACCTATTCCTAACACTAACCCTAAACCTAATACTAACCCTAACCCAAACCAAACCCTAAGACTAACCATAACCCTAACCCTAACCCAAACCCAAACTGTGACTCTAACCCTATCCCTAAACCAAACCATAACCCTAATCCTAACCCTAATCCTAAACCTAACCCTAACACAAACCCTAACCTTAACACTAACCCTAACTCTAAACTAACCCGAACCCTAACGCTCACACTAACCCTGTCGTAACCCTATCCCAAACCCTAACCCTAACCCCAACCCTAACCCTAACCCAAACCCAAACCCAAACCCTAACACTAACCTTAACAATAACTCGAACCCTAATCCTAACCCAAAACATAACCATAACCCAAACCATAAAACTAACCCTAAACCTAATCCTAACCAAAACCCTAAACCTAACACTAACCGTAACCCTAACCCTAACCCAAACCGAAACCCTAAACATAACACAAAACCGAACCATTACCTTAACCCTAACCCAAACCAAAACCATGACCTTAAGCCTAACCCTAACCCAAACCCAAACCCTAATCCTAAACCTAACCCTAAACCTAACCCTAACACAAACCCAAAGACTAACCTTAACCCTAAACATAACTCTAACACTAAACCAAACCCAAACCCTAACCCTAACCCTAACCCTAAACCCTAACCCCTAACCCTAACCCTAACCCTAACCCTAAACCTAACCCAAACCTTAACACTATCCCTAACCCTAACCCAAACCCTAACCCTAACCCTAACACTAATCCTAACCTTTACCCTAACCCTAACGCAAACCCAAACTCTAACACTAACCCTTTCCCAAACCCTAACCCTAACCCTAACCCTAAACCTAACCCAAACCCTAACCCTAACACAAACCCAAAATCTAAACCTAACCCTAACCCAAACCCAAACCCTAATACTAATCCTAACCCTAATCTAATCCTAACCCTAACCCACACCCAAACCCTAAGAAGAACCCTAACCCTAACACTAACCCAAACCCAAACTGTGACTCTAACCCTATCCCTAACCAAAACCCTAACCCTAATCCTAACCCTAACCCTAACCCTAATCCTAACACAAGCCCTAACCTTAACCCAAAACCTAACCCTAAGAGAAACTCAACCCTAACCCTAACACTATCCCTATGGTAACAATAGACCAAAGCCAAACCCTAACCCTAACCCTAACTCTAACCGAAACCCAAACCCAAACCCTCACACTAAACTTAACAATAACTCTAACCCTAACGCTAACACAAACCCTAACCCTAACCCTAAACCAAACCCTAACCCTAAACCAAACCCTAACCCTAACCCTAACCCTTACCCTAACCCAAAACCTAACCCTAACCCTAACCCTAACCCTAACCCAAACCAAACCCTAAACCTAGCCCTAACCGTAAACCTAACTCAAACCCAAACCCTAACCCTAACACTAACCCTAAACCTAACCCTAACACTAACCCTATCCCTAACCCTAACACTAAACCAAATCCTAACCTTAACCCACAGCCAAACCCTATCCCTATCCCTAACCCTAACCCAAAGCCTAACCTTAACAGTAACCCTAATCGAACCCTAACCTTAACCCAAACCCAAACCTGAACCCTAACCCTAACCCTAACCCTAACCCTAACCCTTTCCCTAATCCTAAACTTAATCCTAACCCTAACCCTAACCCAAACTCTAACGCTAACCCTAACCCTAACCCTAACCTAACCGAAAACCTAACCCTAACACTAACCCTATCCCTAACCCTAACCGAAACCCAAAACCTAACCCTAACACTAACCCTATCCCTAACCCTAACCGAAACCCAAACTCTAACCCTAACATTAACCCTGTCGTAACCCTATCCCAAACCCAAACCCTAACCCTAACCCTAATCCCTACACAAATCCTAACCTTAACCCTAACCCTAACCCTAACACTAACCCTAATCCTAACCATAAACCTAACCATAAACCTAACCCAAACACTAACCCTAACCCTAACCCTATCCCTAAGCCTAACCCTAACCTAACCCAAACCCTAACCCTAACACTAACCCTATCCCTAACCCTAATACAAACCCAAACGCTAACCCTAACACTAAACCTAACCCAAAC
>CM069551.1:9067500-9072500 GCA_035773235.1 Eospalax fontanierii
ACCCTAAAACTAACCCTAATCCAAACCTTAACCCTAAAACTAACACTAACCCAAACCCTAAACCTAACCCTAACCTTAACCCTAACCCTAACGCTAACACAAACCCAAACACTAACCCTAACTGAAATCTAACCATAAGCCTAACCAAAATCCTAACCCTAACCCAAAACCTAACCTTAACCCTCACACTAACCCTAAACCTAATCCTAACCCTAAACCTAAAGCTAACCCAAACCCTAACCCTAACCCAAACCAAAACCATAACCCTAATATTAAACCTAACCCTAAACCTAACACAAACCCTAACCCTAACCCTAACCCTAACCCAAACAAAACCCTAACCCGAAACTTAAACGTAACCCTAACCCAAACCCAAACCCTAACCCTAAGCCTAACCCGAACCCTAAACCTAACCCTAACCCTAACCCAAAACCAAACCCTAACCCGATCCTTAACCCTAACCCTAAGCCTAACCCTAACCCAAACCCTAACCCTAACACTAACCCTAACACTAACCCAAACACTAACTCAAACCCAAACCCTAAGCCTAGACCTAACCCTAACCCTAAACCTAATCGAAACCCTTACCCAAACCCTAACCAAACATTAACCAAACCCTAACCCTAACCCTAACGTTAACCCAAACCCTAACCCTAACACTAACCCAAACCCTAACCCTAACCCTAACCCAAACCCAAATCCTAACACTAACCTAAACCCAGACCCTAACCCTAACTCTAACCCTAGCCCCAACCAAACCCTAACCCAAACCCTAACCCTAATCCTAACCCTCACCCTAACCCTAACCCAACCCTAACCCTAAGCCTAACCCAAACCCTAACCCTAACCTTAACCCTAAACTTAACCCAAACCCTAACCCTAACACTAACCCTAACACTAACCCTAACCCTAACCCTAACCCAAACCCTAAACCTAACACTAACCCTAACACTAACGCAAACAATAACCCAAACCCAAACCCTAAGCCAAAACCTAAACCTAACCCTTAACCTAACCCAAACCCTAACCCTAACCCTAACCCTAACCTTAAACCAAACCCTAACTCTAAAACTAAACCTAACACTAACTCTAAACCTAACCCAAACCCAAAACGTAACCCTAACCCTAACACTAACCCTAACGCTAACTCTAACCCTAAACCTAACCCAAAACCTCACCCTAACCCTAACTCTAATCCTAACCCTAACCCTAACCCTAAACCAAACCCTAACCCTAACCCTAACCCTAACCCTAACACTAACCAAAACCAAACCCAAACCCTAACACTGAAGTTAACAGTAACCCTAAACATAACCCTAACCCAAACCTTAAACGTAACCCTAACACGAACACTAACCCAAAACCCTAACCCTAACAGTAACCCTAACCCTAACCCGAACCCTAACAAAAACCCTTACCCTAACCCAAACCCTAACCCTAACCTTAAACTTAACCCAAACCCAAAACCTAAACCTCACCCTAACCCTAACCCAAACCCAATCCCTAACACTAACCCTAAACCTAACCCTAACCCAAACCCTAAACCTAACCCTAACCCTAACCCAAACCAAACGCTAACCCTAAACGTAACCATAACCGTAACCCAAACCCAAACCCTAAGCCTAACCCTAACCCTAACCCTAACCCTAACCCAAAACCTAACCCTAACAATAAACCTATCCCTAACCCTAACCCAAAACCTAACCCTAACAATAAACCTATCCCTAACCCTAACCCAAACCCAATCCCTAACACTAACCCTAACCCTAACCCTAACCCAAACCCAATCCCTAACACTAACCCTAACCCTAACCCTAACCCAAACCCTAAACCTAACCCTAACCCTAACCTAACCCAAACCCTAACCCTAACAATAAACCTATCCCTAAGCCTAACCCAAAACCAAATCCTAACCCTAAACCTAACCCTAACCCAAACCCAACTCCTAACCCTACCCTTAACCCTAACCCTAACCCTACCCCTAACCAAACCCCTAACCCTAACCCAAACTCTAACGCTAACACTAACCCTAACACGAAACGTAAATATAACCCTAAAACTAATCCTAACCCAAACCCAAATCCTAACCCTAACCTAAACCCAGACCCTAACCCTAAACCTAACCCTAGCCCAAACCAAACCCTAACCCAAACCCTAACCCTAACCCTAACCCTAAACCTAACCCAAACCCTAACCCTAACACTAACGCAAACACTAACCCAAACCCAAACCCTAAGCCTAAACCTAACCCTAACCCTTAACCTAACCCTAACCCTAACCCTATCCCTAAACTTAACCCTAAACCGAAACCTAACCCTAACCCTAACACAAAGCCTAACCCTAACCCTAACCGTAACCCTAACCCAAACCCAAACACTAACCCAAACCCATACCCTAACCCTATCCTTAACCCTAACCCTAACCCTAACCCTTACCCTGACCCTAAACCTAACCTTAACCCAAACCCTAACACAAACCCTAACTGTAACCCAAACCCTAACCCTAACACTAACCCTAACACTAACCCAAACACTAACAAAAACCCAAACCCTAAGCCTAGACCTAACCCTAAACCTAAACCTAAACCTAACCCAAACCCTTACCCTAACCCTAAAACTAACCTTAAAACAAACCCTTACCCTGACCCTAAACCTAACCTTAACCCAAACCCTAACACAAACCCTAACGCTAAACCTAACCCTAACCCAAACCCAAACCCTAATCTTAATCCTAACCCTAAGCCTAACCCAAACCCAAACCCTAACCCTAACCCTACCCCTAAACCAAATCCAAACACTAACCCTAACACTAACGCTAACCATATCATCTAATCCCTAACCCCTAACGCTAACCCTAAAACTAACCCTAAGCCAAACCTTAACCCTAAAACTAACACTAACCCAAACCCTAAACCTAACCCTAACCTTAACCCTAACCCTAACGCTAACACAAACCCAAACACTAACCCTAACCGAAACCTAAACATAAGCCTAACCAAAATCCTAACCCTAACCCAAAACCGAACCTTAACCCTCACACTAACCCTAAACCTAATCCTAACCCTAAACCTAAAGCTAACCCAAACCCTAACCCTAACCCAAACCAAAACCCTAACCCTAATATTAAACCTAACCCTAACCCTAACACAAACCCTAAACCTAAAGCTAACCCAAACCCTAACCCTAACCCAAACAAAACCCTAACCCGAAACTTAAACGTAACCCTAACCCAAACCCAAACCCTAACCCTAAGCCTAACCTGAACCCTAACCCTAACCCTAACCCTAACCCAAACCCAAACCCTAAACCTAACCCTAACGGGAACCCAAACCCTAACCCTAACACTAACCCTAACCCTAAACGTAACCCTAACCCAAACCCAAATCCTAACCCTAATATTAAACCTAAACCTAACCCTAACACAAACCCTAACCCTAACCCTAACCCTAACACAAAAAAAACCCTAACCCGAAACTTAAACGTAACCCTAACCCAAACCCAAACCCTAACCCTAAGCCTAACCTGAACCCTAACCCTAACCCTAACCCTAACCCAAACCCAAACCCTAAACCTAACCCTAACGTTAACCCAAACCCTAACCCTAACACTAACCCTAACCCTAAACGTAACCCTAACCCAAACCCAAATCCTAACCCTAACCTAAACCCAGACCCTAACCCTAAACCTAACCCTAGCCCAAACCAAACCCTAACCCAAACCCTAACCCTAACCCTAACCCTAACCCTAACCCAAACCCTAACCCTAACACTAACGCAAACACTAACCCAAACCCAAACCCTAAGCCTAAACCTAACCCTAACCCTTAACCTAACCCAAACGCTAACCCTAACCCTAACCATAACTTTATACCGAACCCTAACCATAAACCTAACCCTAACCTTAAACCAAACCCTACCTCTAGAACTAAACCTAACACTAAATCTAAACCTAAGCCAAACCCAAAACCTAACCCTAACCCTAACACTAACCCTAACGCTAACTCTAACCCTAAACCTAACCCAAAACCTCACCCTAACCCTAACTCTAATCCTAACCCTAACCCTAACCCTAAACCAAACCCTAAATCTAACCCTAACCCTAACCCTAACCCTAACCCTAACACTAACCAAAACCAAACCCAAACCCTATCACTGAAGTTAACAGTAACCCTAAACATAACCCTAACCCAAACCCTAAACGTAAACCTAACACGAACCCTGACCCAAAACCCTAACCCTAACATTAACCCTAACCCTAAACCTAACCCTAACAAAAACTCTTACCCTAACCCAAACCCTAACCCTAACCTTAAACCTAACCCAAACCCAAAACCTAAACCTCACCCTAACCCTAACCCAAACCCAATCCCTAACACTAACCCTAAACCTAACCCTAACCCAAACCCTAAACCTAACCCTAACCCTAAGCCAAACCAAACGCTAACCCTAAACGTAACCATAATCCTAACCCAAACCCAAACCCTAACCCTAACCCTAACCCTAACCCTAACCCTAACCCAAACTCTAACAGTAACCCTAGCAGAACCCTAGCCCTAATCCTATCCCTAACCCTTACCTAACCCAAAACCTTACCCTAACAATAAACCTATCCCTAACCCTAACCCAAAACCTAACCCTAACAATAAACCTATCCCTAACCCTAACCCAAACCCAATCCCTAACACTAACCCTCACCCTAACCCTAACCCAAACCCAATCCCTAACACTAACCCTAACCCTAACCCTAACCCAAACCCTAAACCTAACCCTAAACCTAACCTAACCCAAACCCTAACCGTAACAATAAACCTATCCCTAAGCCTAACCCAAAACCAAATCCTAACCCTAACCCTAACCCTAACCCAAACCCTAACCCTAACCTTAACCCTAACCCTAACCCTAAACCTAACCAAAATCCTAACCCTAACCCAAACTCTAACGCTAACACTAACCCTAACACGAAACGTAAATATAACCCTAAAACTAATCCTAACCCAAACCC
>CM069551.1:9077500-9087500 GCA_035773235.1 Eospalax fontanierii
CGAAACCCTAACCCTAACCCTAACCCTCACCCTAACCCTAACCCAACCCTAACCCTAAGCCTAACCCAAACCCTAACCCTAACCTTAACCCTAAACTTAACCCAAACCCTAACCCTAACACTAACCCTAACACTAACCATAACCCTAAAACAAACCCAAGCCCTAGCCCTAACCCTAGCCCTAGCCTGAAACCTAGCCCAAAACCTAACCCTAACCCTAACCCTAAACCTAACCCTAAAAGTAACCAAAACCATAACCCTAAACCTAACCCAAACACTAACCCTAACCCTAACCCTAACGCTAACCCAAACCCTAAACCTAACACTAACCCTAACACTAACTCAAAAACTAACCCAAACCCAAACCCTAAGCCTAATCCTAAACCTAACCCTAACCCAAACTCTAACAGTAACCCTAGCAGAACCCTAGCCCTAATCCTATCCCTAACCCTAACCTAACCCAAAACCTAACCCTAACAATAAACCTATCCCTAACCCTAACCCAAACCCTAACGCTAACAGTAACCCTAATCCAAACCTAACCCCAACCCCAACCCAAACTTTAACCCTAACCCTAAACCTAACCCTAACCCTCACCCAAACACAAAACCTAATTCTAACCCTAAACCTAACCCAAACCCAAACCCTAACACTAACCCTAACACAAACCCTAACCCTAACCCAAACCCTAACCCTAACCCTAACCCAAACCCTAACCCTAACACTAACCCTAACCCTAACCCTAAACCTAACCTAAACCCAAAACCAAACCCTAACTCTAAACTTTACCCTAACCCTAATCCTAACCCTAACACAAACCCTAACCATAACCCAAATCCTAACCCTAACCCTATTCCTAACACTAACCCTAAACCTAACACTAACCCTAACCCAAACTGAAAACCTAAGACTAACCATAACCCTAACCCAAACCCAAACTGTGACTCTAACCCTATCCCTAAACCAAACCATAACCCTAATCCTAACCCTAATCCTAAACTTAACCCTAACACAAAGACTAACCTTAACACTAACCCTAACACTAAACTAACCCCAACCCTAACCCTAACACTAACCCTCTCGTAACCCTATCCCAAACCCAAACCCTAACCCCAACACTAACCCTAACCCAAACACAAACCCAAACCCTAACACTAACCTTAACAATAACTCGAACCCTAACCCTAATTCAAACCATAACCATAACCCAAACCCTAAACCTAAATCTAAAACTAATCCTAAACAAAACCCTAAACCTAACACTAACCCTAACCCTAAACCTAACCCAAACCGAAACCCTAAGCCTAACCCAAAACCTAATCATCACCTTAACCCTAACCCAAGCCCTAACCATAAACCTAACCCTAACCCTAACCCAAACCCTAACCCTAAACCTAACCCTAACGCAAACCCTAACTCTAACCCTAACCTTAACCCAAAGTCTAACAATGACACTAACCCTAAACCTAAGCCTAACCCTAAACCAAACCAAAACCCAAACCCTAACCAAAACTCTAACCCTAAACCTACCCCAAACCCAAACACTAACCCTAACCCTAACCCAAACCCTAACCCTAACCCAAAACCAAACCCTAACCCCAACCCTAAAACAAACCCTAACCCTAACCCTAACCCTAACCCAAATCCAACCCAAACCCTAACCCTAAACCTAACCCAAACCCTAACCCTAACCCTAACCCAAACCCTATCCCTAACCCTAACCCTAACCTTAAACCAAACCCTAACCTTAACCCTAACCCTAACCCTAACCGTAACCTAAACCCAAACCCAAACCCTAACCCTAAACCTAACACTAAAGCTAACCCAAACCCTAACACTAACCCTAAACCTAACCCAAACCGTAACCCTAACCCTTACCCTAACCTTAACCCTAACCCAAACCCGAACACTAACCCTAACCCGAAACCTAACCCTTACCCTAACCAAAATCCTAACCCTAACCCAAACCCTAACCTTAACCCTCACACTAACCCTAACCCAAACCCTAAACCTAACACTAACCCTAAACCTAACCCTAACACAATCCCAAACCCAAATCTTAACCCGGACCCTAAACCTAACCCTCACCCTAACCCAAACCCAAAACCTAAAGCTAACCCTAATCCTAACCCAAACCCAAACCCTAACACTAAACCTAACCCTAACCCAAACCCTAACCCTAACCCTAACCCAAATTCAAAACCTAACCCTAACCCTAATCCTAAACCTAACCCAAATCCTAACCCTAACCTAAACCTAAACCCAAACCCTAACCCGAACCGTAGCCCAAACCAAACCTTAACCCTAACCATAACCCTAACCCAAACCGAATCTGAAACCCTAACCCTAACACTAATGCTCACCCGAACCCTAATCCAACCCTAACCCTAAGCCTAACCCAAACCCTAACCCTAACCCGAACCCTAACCTTAACCCAAACGCTAACCCTAACACTAACCCTAACCCTAACCCTGAAACAAACCCAAACTCTAACCCTAACCCTAACCCTAAACCTAACACAAACCCTAAACCTAAACCTAACCGTAAACCTAACTCTAACACTAACCCAAACCTAACCGTAAACCTAACCCTCACCCTAACCCTAACCCAAACGGAAACCCTAACCCCAACCCTAACCCTCACCCTAAACGTAACCCAAACCCTACCCCTAACCCTAACCCAAACCCAAACCCAAACCCTAACCCTAAACCTAAACCTACACCAAACCCTAACACTAATCCTAACCCTAACCCAAACACTAAAACGAACCCAAAACCAAACCCTAACCCTAACTGTAACCCTAACCCTAAACCAAACCCTAACCCTAACCATAACCCTAACCCAAATCCAAACCCAAACCCTAACCCTAACCCTAACCCAAACCCTAACCCTAACTCTAACCCCAAACCTAAACATAAACCTAACATAAACCCTAAGCCTAATCCGAACCCGATTCCTAACCCAAACCCTAACCATAACACTAACCCTAAACCTAACCCTAACCCAAACCCAAACCCTAAGACTAACCCTAACTCTAAACCTAACCCAAACCGAAACTGTGACCCTAACCCTATCCCTAAACAAAACCCTACCCCTAATCCTAACCCTAACCCTAACACTAACCCTAACACAAACCCTAACCTTAACCCTAACCCTAACCCTAAGCTAACCCCAACTCTAACCCTAACCCTAACCCTAACCCTAACTCACAACCAATCCCTAAACCTAAACCTAATCCTAATCCTAACCCAAACCCTAATCCTAACCCTAAACCTAACCCTAAATCTAAACCTAACCATAACCCTAACCCAAACCCTAACGCTAACAGTAACTGTAATGAAACCCTAACCCTAACCCCAACCCAAACCTTAACCCTAACCCTAAACCTAACCCTAACCCTCAACCAAACACAAAACCTAAATCTAACCCTAAACCTAACCCAAACCCAAACCTTAACACTAAACCTAACCCAAACCCTAACCCTAACCCTAACCCAAACCCTAACCCTAACACTAACCCTAACCCTAACCCTAACCTAAACCCAAACCCAAATCCTAACCCTAAACTTTACCCTAACCCTAATCCTAACCCTAACACAAACCTTAACCATAACCCAAATCCTATCCCTAAACCTATTCCTAACACTAACCCTAAACCTAATACTAACCCTAACCCAAACCAAACCCTAAGACTAACCATAACCCTAACCCTAACCCAAACCCAAACTGTGACTCTAACCATATCCCTAAACCAAACCATAACCCTAATCCTAACCCTAATCCTAACCCTAACCCTAACACAAACCCTAACCTTAACACTAACCCTAACCCTAAACTAACCCGAACCCTAACCCTCACACTAACCCTGTCGTAACCCTATCCCAAACCCTAACCCTAACCCGAACCCTAACCCTAACACAAACCCAAACCCTAACACTAACCTTAACAATAACTCGAACCCTAATCCTAACCCAAAACCTAACCATAACCCAAACCATAAAACTAACCCTAAACCTAATCCTAACCAAAACCCTAAACCTAACACTAACCGTAACCCTAACCCTAACCCAAACCGAAACCCTAAGCATAACCCAAAACCTAACCAATACCTTAACCCTAACCCAAACCAAAACCATGACCCTAAGCCTAACCCTAACCCAAACCCAAACCCTAATCCTAACCCTAACCCTAAACCTAACCCTAACACAAACCCAAAGACTAACCTTAACCCTAAACATAACTCTAACACTAAACCAAACCCAAACCCTAACCCTAACCCTAACCCTAAACCCTAACCCCTAACCCTAACCCTAACCCTAAACCTAACCCAAACCTTAACACTATCCCTAACCCTAACCCAAACCCTAACCCTAACCCTAACACTAACCCTAACCTTTACCCTAACCCTAACGCAAACCCAAACTCTAACACTAACCCTTACCCAAACCCTAACCCTAACCCTAACCCTAAACCTAACCCAAACCCTAACCCTAACCCAAACCCAAAATCTAAACCTAACCCTAACCCAAACCCAAACCCTAATACTAATCCTAACCCTAACTCTAATCCTAACCCTAACCCACACCCAAACCCTAAGAAGAACCCTAACCCTAACCCTAACCCTAACCCAAACCCAAACTGTGACTCTAACCCTATCCCTAACCCAAACCCTAACCCTAATCCTAACCCTAACCCTAACCCTAATCCTAACACAAGCCCTAACCTTAACCCAAAACCTAACCCTAAGATAAACTCAACCCTAACCCTAACACTATCCCTATGGTAACAATAGACCAAAGCCAAACCCTAACCCTAACCCTAACTCTAACCGAAACCCAAACCCAAACCCTAACACTAAACTTAACAATAACTCTAACCCTAACGCTAACACAAACCCTAACCCTAACCCTAAACCAAACCCTAACCCTAAACCAAACCCTAACCCTAACCCTAACCCTTACCCTAACCCAAAACCTAACCCTAACCCTAACCCTAACCCTAACCCAAACCAAACCCTAAACCTATCCCTAACCGTAAACCTAACTCAAACCCAAACCCTAACCCTAACACTAACCCTAAACCTAACCCTAACACTAACCCTATCCCTAACCCTAACACTAAACCAAATCCTAACCTTAACCCACAGCCAAACCCTATCCCTATCCCTAACCCTAACCCAAAGCCTAACCTTAACAGTATCCCTAATCGAAACCTAACCTTAACCCAAACCCAAACCTGAACCCTAACCCTAACCCTAACCCTAACCCTAACCCTAACCCTAACCCTTTCCCTAATCCTAAACTTAATCCTAACCCTAACCCTAACCCAAACTCTAACGCTAACCCTAACCCTAACCCTAACCTAACCGAAAACCTAACCCTAACACTAACCCTATTCCTAACCCTAACCGAAACCCAAACCCTAACCCTAACACTAACCCTATCCCTAACCCTAACCGAAACCCAACTCTAACCCTAACATTAACCCTGTCGTAACCCTATCCCAAACCCAAACCCTAACCCTAACCCTAATCCCTACACAAATCCTAACCTTAACCCTAACCCTAACCCTAACACTAACCCTAATCCTAACCATAAACCTAACCATAAACCTAACCCAAACACTAACCCTAACCCTAACCCTATCCCTAAGCCTAACCCTAACCTAACCCAAACCCTAACCCTAACACTAACCCTATCCCTAACCCTAATACAAACCCAAACGCTAACCCTAACACTAACCCTAACCCAAACAAAAACCCAAACCCTAACCCTAAACTTTACCCTAACCCTAACAATAACCCTAACCCAAACCCAAATTCTAACCCTAAACTTTTCCCTACCCATTACCCTAACCCTAACCCAAACACTAAACCTAACCCTAACCCAAACCCTAACCCTAACCCTAACCCTTACCCTAACCCAAAACCTAACCCTAACCCTAACCCTAACGCTAACCCAAACCAAACCCTAACCCTATCCCTAACTGTAACCCTAACTCAAACCCAAACCCTAACCCTAACACTAACCCTAAACCTAACCCTAACCCAATCCTAAACCCTAACCATAACCCAAAACCTAAACCTAACTGTAACCCTAAACCAAAACCAAACCCTCACCCTCACCCTAACCCTAACCCTAACCCTAAACCTAACCCTAACCCAAATCCTAACCTTAGCCCAAACCCAAACCATAACCCTAACCCTAACCCTAGACCAAACCCTAACCCTAACAGTAACCCTAATCCAAACCTAACCCTAACCCAAACCCAAACCTTAACCCTAAACGTAAACCTAACCCTAACCCTAACCCAAACACAAAATCTAAATCTAACCCAAAACCTAACCCAAACCCAAACCCTAACCCTAAACTTTACCCTACCCATAACCCTAACCCTAACCCAAACACTAAACCTAACCCTAACCAAACCCTAACATTAACCCTAACCCTTACCCTAACCCAAAACCTAACCCTAACCCTAACCCTAACGCTAACCCAAACCAAACCCTAACCCTATCCCTAACTGTAACCCTAACTCAAACCCAAACCCTAACCCTAACACTAACCCTAAACCTAACCCTAACCCAATCCTAAACCCTAATCCTAACCCAAAACCTAAACCTAACTGTAACCCTAAACCAAAACCAAACCCTCACCCTAACCCTAACCCTAACCCTAACCCTAAACCTAACCCTAACCCAAATCCTAACCTTAGCCCAAACCCAAACCATAACCCTAACCCTAACCCTAGACCAAACCCTAACCCTAACAGTAACCCTAATCCAAACCTAACCCTAACCCAAACCCAAACCTTAACCCTAAAGGTAAACCTAACCCTAACCCTAACCCAAACACAAAATCTAAATCTAACCCAAAACCTAACACAAACCCAAACCCTAAGACTAAACTTAACAATAACTCTAACCTTTACCGTAACCCAAACCCTAACCATAACCCAATCCGTAACCCAAACCATAACCCTAACCCTAACCAAACCCTAACCCTAACACTAACCCTAAACCTAACCCTAACCCAAACCCTAAACCTAACCCTAACCCTAACCCAAACCAAACGCCAACCCTAAACGTAACCATAACCGTAACCCAAAACCAAACCCTAACCCTAAGCCTAACCCTAACCCTAACCCTAACCCAAACTCTAACAGTAACCCTAGCAGAACCCTAGCCCTAATCCTATCCCTAACCCTAACCTAACCCAAAACCTAACCCTAACAATAAACCTATTCCTAACCCTAACCCAAAACCTAACCCTAACAATAAACCTATCCCTAACCCTAACCCAAACCCAATCCCTAACACTAACCCTAACCCTAACCCTAACCCAAACCCAATCCATAACACTAATCCTAACCCTAACCCTAACCCAAACCCTAAACCTAACCCTAACCCTAACCCAACCCAAACCCTAACCCTAACAATAAACCTATCCCTAAGCCTAACCCGAAACCAAATCCTAACCCTAACCCTAACCCTAACACAAACCCTAACCCTAACCCAAACCCAAACCCTAACCCTAACCTTAACCCTAACCCTAACCCTAACCCTAACCCTAACCCTAACCCTAACCCTAACCAAAACCCTAACCCTAACCCAAACTCTAACGCTAACACTAACCCTAACACGAAACGTAAATATAACCCTAAAACTAATCCTAACCCAAACCCTAACCCTAACCCTAACCCTATCCCTAAACTTAACCCTAACCGAAACCTAACCCTAACCGTAACCCAAAGCCTAACCCTAACCCTAACCGTAACTCTAACTCAAACCCAAACCCTAACCCAAACCCAAACCCTAACCCTATCCTTAACCCTAACCCTAACCCTAACCCTTACCCTGACCCTAAACCTAACCTTAACCCAAACCCTAACACAAACCCTAACTGTAACCCAAACCCTAACCCTAACACTAACCCAAACACTAACAAAAACCCAAACCCTAAGCCTAGACCTAACCCTAAACCTAAACCTAAACCTAACCCAAACCTTTACCCTAACCCTAACACTAACCTTAACCCAAACCCTTACCCTGACCCTAAACCTAACCTTAACCCAAACCCTAACACAAACCCTAACGCTAAACCTAACCCTAACCCAAACCCAAACCCTAATCCTAATCCTAACCCTAAGCCTAACCCAAACCCAAACCCTAACCCTAACCCTACCCCTAAACCAAATCCAAACACTAACCCTAACACTAACGCTAACCATATCATCTAACCCCTAACCCCTAACGCTAACCCTAAAACTAACCCTAATCCAAACCTTAACCCTAAAACTAACACTAACCCAAACCCTAAACCTAACCCTAACCTTAACCCTAACCCTAACGCTAACACAAACCCAAACACTAACCCTAACTGAAACCTAACCATAAGCCTAACCAAAATCCTAACCCTAACCCAAAACCTAACCTTAACCCTCACACTAAGCCTAAACCTAATCCTAACCCTAAACCTAAAGCTAACCCAAACCCTAACCCTAACCCAAACCAAAACCCTAACCCTAATATTAAACCTAACCCTAAACCTAACACAAACCCTAACCCTAACCCTAACCCTAACCCAAACAAAACCCTAACCCGAAACTTTAACGTAACCCTAACCCAAACCCAAACCCTAACCCTAAGCCTAACCCGAACCCTAACCCTAACCCTAACCCTAACCCAAAACCAAACCCTAACCCGATCCTTAACCCTAACCCTAAGCCTAACCCTAACCCAAACCCTAACCCTAACACTAACCCAACCACTAACTCAAACCCAAACCCTAAGCCTAGACCTAACCCTAACCCTAAACCTAATCGAAACCCTTACCCAAACCCTAACCAAACATTAACCAAACCCTAACACTAACCCTAACGTTAACCCAAACCCTAACCCTAACACTAACCCTAACCCTAAATGTAACCCTAACCCAAACCCAAATCCTAACACTAACCTAAACCCAGACCCTAACCCTAACTCTAACCCTAGCCCAAACCAAACCCTAACCCAAACCCTAACCCTAACCCTAACCCTCACCCTAACCCTAACCCAACCCTAACCCTAAGCCTAACCCAAACCCTAAACCTAACCTTAACCCTAAACTTAACCCAAACCCTAACCCTAACACTAACCCTAACACTAACCCTAACCCTAACCCTAACCCAAACCCTAAACCTAACACTAACCCTAACACTAACGCAAACACTAACCCAAACCCAAACCCTAAGCCTAAACCTAAACCTAACCCTTAACCTAACCCAAACCCTAACCCTAACCCTAACCCTAACCCTAACCTTAAACCAAACCCTAACCATAAACCTAACCCTAACCTTAAACCAAACCCTAACTCTAAAACTAAACCTAACACTAACTCTAAACCTAACCCAAACCCAAAACCTAACCCTAACCCTAACACTAACCCTAACGCTAACTCTAACCCTAAACCTAACCCAAAACCTCACCCTAACCCTAACTCTAATCCTAACCCTAACCCTAACCCTAACCCTAAACCAAACCCTAAATCTAACCCTAACCGTAACCCTAACCCTAACACTAACCAAAACCAAACCCAAACCCTAACACTGAAATTAACAGTAACCCTAAACATAACCCTAACCCAAACCTTAAACGTAACCCTAACACGAACACTATCCCAAAACCCTAACCCTAACAGTAACCCTAACCCTAACCCTAACCCTAACAAAAACCCTTACCCTAACCCAAACCCTAACCCTAACCTTAAACTTAACCCAAACCGAAAACCTAAACCTCACCCTAACCCTAACCCAAACCCGATCCCTAACACTAACCCTAAACCTAACCCTAACCCAAACCCTAAACCTAACCCTAACCCTAACCCAGACCAAAAGCTAACCCTAACCGAAACCATAACCGTAACCCAAACCCAAACCCTAAGCTTAACCCTAACCCTAACACTAACCCTAACCCTAACCCAAACTCTAACAGTAACCCTAGCAGAACCCTAGCCCTAATCCTAT
>CM069551.1:9092500-9095000 GCA_035773235.1 Eospalax fontanierii
CCCTAACCCTAACCCTAACCCTTACCATGACCCTAAACCTAACCTTAACCCAAACCCTAACACAAACCCTAACTGTAACCCAAACCCTAACCCTAACACTAACCCTAACACTAACCCAAACACTAACAAAAACCCAAACCCTAAGCCTAGACCTAACCCGAAACCTAAACCTAAACCTAACCCAAACCCTTACCCTAACCCTAACACTAACCTTAACCCAAACCCTTACCCTGACCCTAAACCTAACCTTAACCCAAACCCTAACACAAACCCTAACGCTAACCCTAACCCTAACCCAAACCCAAACCCTAATCCTAATCCTAACCCTAAGCCTAACCCAAACCCAAACCCAAACCCTAACCCTAACCCTACCCCTAAACCAAATCCAAACACAAACCCTAACACTAACGCTAACCATATCATCTAACCCCTAACCCCTAACGCTAAACCTAAAACTGACCCTAATCCAAACCTTAACCCTAAAACTATCACTAACCCAAACCCTAAACCTAACCCTAACCTTAACCCTAACCCTAACGCTAACACAAACCCAAACACTAACCCTAACCGAAACCTAACCATAAGCCTAAACAAAATCCTAACCCTAACCCAAAACCTAACCTTAACCTTCACAGTAACCCTAACCCTATTCCTAACCCTAATCCTAAAGCTAACCCAAACCCTAACCCTAACCCAAACCAAAACCCTAATCCTAATATTAAACCTAACCCTAACCCTAACACAAACCCTAACCCTAACCCTAATCCTAACCCAAACAAAACCCTAACCCGAAACTTAAACGTAACCCTAACCCAAACCCAAACCCTAACCCTAAGTCTATCCCGAACCCTAACCCTAACCCTAACCCTAACCCAAACCCAAACCCTAACCCGATCCTTAACCCTAACCCTAAGCCTAACCCTAACCCAAACCCTAACCCTAACACTAACCGTAACACTAACCCAAACACTACCCCAAAACCAAACCCAAAGCCGAGACATAACCCTAACCCTAACCTTAACCAAACCCTAACCCTAACCCTAACCCTAATTTTAACATTAAACCCTAACCCTAACACTAACCCTAACCCTAACCCTAACCCTAACCCTATACTTATACCTAACCCTAACCCTAACCCTCACACTAACCCTAACCCAAACCCTAAACCTAACACTAACCCTAACCCTAATATTAAACCTAACCCAAAACCAAACCTTCACCCTAAACCTAACCCAAACCCAAACACTAATCCTAACCCGAAACCTAAACCTAACCCTAACCAAAATCCTAACCCTAACCCAAACCCTAACCTTAAAACTCACACTCACCCTAACCCAAACCCTAACCCTAACCCAAAACCAAACCTTAAACCTAACCCTAAAACTAACCTTAACCCTAACCCAAACCCAAAACGTAAAGCTAACCCTAACCCTAACCCAAACCGAAACCCTAACACTAACCCAACCCAAAACCCAAACCCTAACCCTAACCATAACCTTAATCCTAACCCTAACCCAAACCCTAACCCTAACCCAAACCCTATCCCGAACCCGAACCCTAACCCAAACACTAACCCTAACACTAACCCTAACCCTAACCCTAACCCAAAAGCAAACCCAAATCCTAAGCCTAACCCTAACTGTAAACCTAACCCAAACCAAACGGAAATCCTAACCCTAACGCAAACCCAAACCCAAACCCTAATCCTAAACCTAATCCTAAACCTAACCCTAATCCTAACACTAACCCTAACCCTATCCCAAACCAGAACTCTAACCCTAAACCTAACCTTAACCCAAACCCAAACCCTTACCCGAAACCTAACCCTAACCCTAACCAAACCCTAATCCTAAACCTAACCCTAACCAAAACCCAAACATTAACCATAACCCTAAACCTAACCCTAACCCAAACCCAAACCCAAAACCTAAACCTAACCCTAACCTAACCCAAACCCTAACACTAACCCTAACCCCAACCTAAGACAAACCGTAACCCTAACTCTAACCCTATCCCTAACACAAACCCAAACCCTAACCCTAATTCTAACCCTTATCCAAACGCAAACCCTAACCCAAACCCTAACCCTAAACCTAACCCAAACCCTAACCCTAACACTAACGCTAACCCTAACACTAACCCTAACCCTAATCCTAGCCCAAGAGAAAACCCTAAGATTAACCCTAATCCTAAACCTAATACTAAACCTGACCCTAACCCTAACCCTAACACAAACCCAAAACTTAACCCAAACCCAAACCCTAACCCTAACCCTAACCCTAACCCTAAACCTTACCCAAACCTTAACCCTAACCCTAACAGTAACCCAAACCGTAACCCTAACCCTAACCGTAACCCTAACCCTAACCTTCACCCAAACCCAAACACAAACCCTAATCGAAACCTAACCATAACTCTAACCATAATCCTTACCCTAACCCAAACCCTAGCCTAAACCCTCACACTAACCCTAACCCTAACCCTAAACCTAACCCAAACC
>CM069551.1:9100000-9135000 GCA_035773235.1 Eospalax fontanierii
CTAACCGTAACCCTAACCCAAACCCAAACCCTAACCCAAACCCAAACCCTAACCCTATCCTTAGCCCTAACCCTAACCCTAACCCTCTCCCAAACCCTAATCGTATCCCAAACCCTAAACCTATCCTAACCCTAACCCTAACAAAGCCTAACAGTAACACTAACCCTAACACTAACCCAAACACTAACAAAAACCCAAACCCTAAGCCTAGACCTAACCCTAAACCTAAACCTAACCCAAACCCTTACCCTAACCCTAACACTAACCTTAACCCAAACCCTTACCCTGACCCTAAACCTAAACTTAACCCAAACCTTAACACAACCCTAACTCTAACCCTAACCCTAACCCAAACCCACACCCTAATCCTAATCCTAACCCTCAGCCTAACCCAAACGCAAACCCTAATCCTAAACCAAATCCAAACACTAACCCTAACACTAACGCTAACCATATCACCTAACCCCTAACACCTAACCCCTAACCCTTAACGCTAACCCTAAACCTAACCCTAATCCAAACCTTAACCCTAAAACTAACACTAACCCAAACCCTAAACCTAACCCTAACCGTAACCCTAAACCTAACCCTAACACAAACCCAAACACTAACCCTAACCCTAACCCAAACCCGAACCCTAATCCAAACCCAAACTCTAAATCTAACCTTAAACCTAACCCTATCCAAAATCCTAACCCTAACCCAAACCCTAACCTTAACCATCACACTAACCCTAAGCCTAACCCTAACCCTAAACCTAAACCTAACCCTAACCCTAACTCTAACCCCAACCCAAAACCTAACCCTAATCCTAACCCTAACCCTAACCCTAACACAAACCCTAACCTTAACCCTAACACTAACCCAAACAAAACCCTAACCCTAACCTTAAACGTAACCCTAACCCAAACGCAAACCCTAACCCTAAGCCTAACCCTAACCCTACACTAACACTAACACTAACCCAAACACTAACCCAAACCCAAACCCAAAGCCGAGAAATAACCCTAACCCTAAAGGTAAACCAAACCCTTACTCTAACCCTAACCCTAACCTTAACCAAACCCTAACCCTAACCCTAACCCTAACGTTAACATAAACCCTAACCCTAACACTAACCCTAACCCTAAACCGAACCCTAACCCAAACACAAACCCTAACCCTAACCCTAACCCTAACCCTAACCCTAACCCTAACCTTAACCCAAACCCTAACCCTAACCCTAACCCTAACATTAACGCAAACCCTAACTCTAACAATAACCCTAAATCTAAATCTAACCCTAACCCTAACCCAAACCCTAACCCTATACTTAAACCTAACCCTAACCCTAACCCTCACACTAACCCAAGACCAAACCCTAACCCTAACCTAACCCCAACCCTAATCCTAAACCTAACCCAAAACCAAACCTTAACCCTAAACCTAACCCAAACCCAAACACTAATCCTAACCCGAAACCTAAACCTAACCCTAACCAAAATCCTAACCCTAACCCAAACCCTAACCTTAAAACTCACACTCACCCTAACCCAAACCCTAACCCTAACCCAAAACCAAACCTTAACCCTAACCCTAAAACTAACCTTAACCCTAACCCAAACCCAAAACGTAAAGCTAACCCTAACCCTAACCCAAACCGAAACCCTAACACTAACCCAACCCAAACCCAAACCCTAACCCTAACCATAACCTTAACCCTAAGCCTAACCAAAACCCTAAACCTAACCCAAACCCTATCCCTAACCCGAACCCTAACCCAAACACTAACCCTAACACTAACCCTAACACTAACCCGAACCCTAAAGCAAACCCAAATCCTAAGCCTAACCCTAACCGTAAACCTAACCCAAACCAAACGGAAATCCTAACCCTAACTCTAACCCAAAACCAAACCCTAATCCTAAACCTAATCCTAAACCTAAACCTAACCCTAACCCTAACCCTAACCCTAACCCTAACCCTATCCCAAACCAAAACTCTAACCCTAAACCTAACCTTAACCCAAACCCAAACCCTTACCCTAAACCTAACCCTAACCCTAACCAAACCCTAATCCTAAACCTAACCCTAACCAAACCCTAATCCTAAACCTAACCCTAACCAAAACCCAAACCTTAACCATAACCCTAACCCTAACCGTAACCCAAACCCAAACCCAAAACCTAAACCTAACCCTAACCTAACCCAAACCCTAACACTAACCCTAACCCCAACCTAAGACAAATCCTAACCCTAACTCTAACCCTATCCCTAACACAAACCCAAACCCTAACCCTAATTCTAACCCTTATCCAAACGCAAACCCTAACCCAAACCCTAACCCTAACCCTAACCCAAACCCTAACCCTAACACTAACCCTAACCCTAACACTAACCCTAACCCTAATCCTAGCCCAAGAGCAAACCCTAAGATTAACCCTAAACCTAAACCTGACCCAAACCCAAACGGTAATCTTAACCCTAAGCCTAACCCAAACCCAAACACTAATCCTAAACCTAATCCTAAACCTGACCCTAACCCTAACCCAAAACCAAACCCAAAACTTAACCCAAACCCCAAACCTAACCCTAGCCCTAACCCTAACCCTAACCCTAACCCAAACCTTAACCCTAACCCTAACACTAACCCAAACCGTAACCCTAACCCTAACCGTAACCCTAACCCTAACCCTAACCCAAACCCAAACAAAAACCCTAACCTAAACCTAACCATAACCCTAACCAAAATCCTAACCCTAACTCAAACCCTAACCTTAACCCTCACACTAACCTTAACCCTAAACCTAACCCTAAACCTAACCCTAACCTTAATCCTAACCAAAACCCAAACCCTAACCCTAATCCTAACCCTAACCCTAAACCTAACACAAACCCAATCCTAACACTAACACTAACCCTAACCCAAACAATAACCTAACCCTAACCCTAAACGTAACCCTAACGCAAACCCAAACCCTAAACCTAAGCCTAACCCTAACCCTAACGCTAACCCTAACCGAAACCCAAACCGTAACCCTATCCTTAAACCTAACCCTAAGCCTAACCATAACCCAAACCCTAACCGTAACCCAAACCCTAAACCTAAACCTAACCCTAACCGTAACCCAAACCCTAACCCTAACACAAACCCTAACCCTAAACCTAACCCTAACCCAAACCCCAACCCTAAACCTAACCCTAACCCTAACCCTAACCCTAATCTTAACCCTAACACAAATCCTAACCCTAACCTAAACCCAGACCCTAATCCTAACCCTAACCCTAACCCAAAGCCTAACCCTAAACCTAACCCTAAACCTAACCTTAAACCAAACTCTAACCCTAACCCAAACCCTAAAACTAACCCTAACCCTAACCCAAACCCTAACCCTAACACTCACCCTAACCCTAACCCAAACACAAAACCTAAGCCTAAACCTAACCCTAACCCTTAACCTTACCCAAACCCTAACCCTATCACTAACCCTAACCTTAATCCAAACACTAACCATAAACCTAACCCTAACCCTAACCCAAACACAAAACCTAAGCCTAAACCTAACCCTAACCCTTAACCTAACCCAAACCCTAACCCTATAACTAACCCTAACCTTAATCCAAACCCAAACCCTAAACCTAACACTAACCCTAACCCTAACCCTAACAATAACCCTAACCCAAACCCAAAACCTAAACCTAACCCTAACCCTAACCCTAACCCTAACGCTAACCCTAACAATAAACCTAACCCAAAACCTCACCCTAACCCTAACTCTAATCCTAACCATAACCCTAACCCTAAACCAAACCCTAAATCTAACCCTAACCCTAACCCTAACCAAAACGAAATCCAATCCCTAACACTGAAGTTAACAGTAACCCTAAACATAACCCTAACCCAAACCCTAAACATAACCCTAACCCGAACCCTAACCCAAAACCCTAACCCTAACATTAACCCTAAACCTAACCCTAATCCTAACAAAAACCCTTACCCTAACCCAAACCCTAACACTAACCTTAACCCTAACCCAAACCCAAAACCTAAACCTCACTCTAACCCTAACCCAAACACAATCCCTAACACTAACCCTAACCCTAACCCTAACCCTAACCCAAACCCTAACCCTAACCCAAACCCTAACCCTAACCTTAGCCAAAACCTACATTTAACACTAACCCTAACCCTAACCCTAACCCTATCCCTAACCCTAACACAAACCCAAACACTAAACCTAATCCTAATCCTAACCCAAACCCAAACCCGAACCCTAAACCTGACCATAACCTTAACCCTAACCCTAACCCTAACCGTAACCCTAACCCACACCCTAACCCTAACCCAAACCCTATCCCTAACCTGAACCCTAACCTAAACCCAAACCCTAACACTAACCCTAAACCTAACCCTAACCCGAAACCTAACCCTAACCCTAACACAAAGCCTAACATTACCCTAACTGTAACCCTAACCCAAACCCAAACCCTAACCCAATCCCAAACCCTAACCCTATCGTTAACCCTAACCCTAACCCTAACCCTCACCCAAACCCTAATCGTAACCCAAACCCTAAACCTAACCCAACCCTAACCCTAACAAACCCTAACAGTAACACTAACCCTAACACTAACCCAAACACTAACAAAAACCCAAAACCTAAGCCTAGACCTAACCCTACACCTAAACCTAACCCAAACCCTTACCCTAACCCTAACACTAACCTTAACCCAAACCCTTACCCTGACCCTAAACCTAAACTTAACCCAAACCTTAACACAAACCCTAACTCTAACCCTAACCCTAACCCAAACCCAGACCCTAATCCTAATCCTAACCCTAAGCCTAACCCAAACCCAAACCCTAATCCTAAACCAAATCCAAACACTAACCCTAACACTAACGCTAACCATATCACCTAACCCCTAACACCTAACCCCTAACCCTTAACGCTAACCCTAAACCTAACCCTAATCCAAACCTTAACCCTAAAACTAACACTAACCCAAACCCTAAACCTAACCCTAACCGTAACCCTAAACCTAACCCTAACACAAACCCAAACACTAACCCTAACCGAAACCTAACCATAACCCTAACCAAAATCCTAACCCTAACCCAAACCTAACCTTAACCCTCACACTAACCCTAAGCCTAACCCTAACCCTAAACCTAAACCTAACCCTAACCCTAACTCTAACCCCAACCCAAACCCTAACCCTAATCCTAACCCTAACCCTAACCCTAACACAAACCCTAACCTTAACCCTAACCCTAACCCAAACAAAACCCTAAACCTAACCTTAAACGTAACCCTAACCCAAACCCAAACCCTAACCCTAAGCCTAACCCTAACCCTACACTAACCCTAACACTAACCCAAACACTAACCCAAACCCAAACCCAAAGCCGAGACATAACCCTAACCCTAAACGTAAACCAAACCCTTACCCTAACCCTAACCCTAACCTTAACCAAACCCTAACCCCAACCCTAACGCTAACATAAACCCTAACCCTAACACTAATATTAACCCTAAACCGAACCCTAACCCAAACACAAACCCTAAACCTAACCCTAACCCTAACCCAACCCTAACCCTAACCTTAACCCAAACCCTAACCCTAACACTAACCCTAACATTTACGCAAACCCTAACTCTAACAATAACCCTAAATCTAAATCTAACCCTAACCCTAACCCAAACCCTAACCCTATACTTAAACCTAACCCTAACCCTAACCCTCACACTAACCCTAACCCAAACCCTAAACCTAACACTAACCCTAACCCTAATCCTAAACCTAACCCAAAACCAAACCTTACCCCTAAACCTAACCCAAACCCAAACACTAATCCTAACCCGAAACCTAAACCTAACCCTAACCAAAATCCTAACCCTAACCCAAACCCTAACCTTAAAACTCACACTCACCCTAAACCAAACCCTAACCCTAACCCAAAACCAAACCTTATCCCTAACCCTAAAACTAACCTTAACCCTAACCCAAACCCAAAACGTAAAGCTAACCCTAACCCTAACCCAAACAGAAACCCTAACACTAACCCAACCCAAACCCAAACCCTAACCCTAACCATAACCTTAACCCTAACCCTAACCCAAACCCTAACCCTAAACCAAACCCTATCCCTAACCCGAACCCTAACCCAAACACTAACCCTAACACTAACCCTAACCCTAACCCTAACCCTAAAGCAAACCCAAATCCTAAGCCTAACCCTAACTGTAAACCTAACCCAAACCAAACGGAAATCCTAATCCTAAACCTAACCCAAACCCAAACCCTAATCCTAAACCTAATCCTAACCCTAACCCTAACCCTAACGCTAACCCTAACCCTAACCCTATCCCAAACCAAAACTCTAACCCTAAACCTAACCTTAACCCAAACCCAAACCCTTACCCTAAACCTAACCCTAACCCTAACCAAACCCTAATCCTAAACCTAACCCTAACCAAAACCCAAACCTTAACCATAACCCTAAACCTAACCGTAACCCAAACCCAAACCCAAAACCTAAACCTAACCCTAAAACTAACCGAAACCCTAACCCTAACCCTAACCCAAACCCTAAACCTAACCCTAACCCTAACGCTAACCCAAACCCTAAACCTAACACTAACCGTAACATTAACTCAAAAACTAACCCAAACCCAAACCCAAAACGTAAAGCTAACCCTAACCCTAACCCAAACCCAAACCCTAACACTAACCCAACCCAAACCCAAACCCTAACCCTAACCATAAACTTAACACTAACCCTAACCCAAACCCTAACCCTAACCCCAACCCTATCCCTAACCCGAACCCTAACCCAAACACTAACCCTAACACTAACCCTAACCCTAACCCTAACCCTAAAGCAAACCCAAATCCTAAGCATAACCCTAACCGTAAACCTAACCCAAACCAAACGGAAATCCTAACCCTAACCCTAACCCAAACCCAAACACTAATCCTAAACCTAATCCTAAACCTAACCCTAACCCTAACCCTAACCCTAACCCTATCCCAAACCAAAACTCTAACCCTAAACCTAACCTTAACCCAAACCCAAACCCTTACCCTAAACCTAACCCTAACCTTAACCAAACCCTAATCCTAAACCTAACCCTAACCAAAACCCAAACCTTAACCATAACCCTAAACCTAACCGGAACCCAAACCCAAACCCAAAACCTAAACCTAACCCTAACCTAACCCAAACCCTAACACTAACCCTAACCCCAACCTAAGACAAACCCTAACCCTAACTCTAACCCTATCCCTAACACAAACCCAAACCCTAACCCTAATTCTAACCCTTATCCAAACGCAAACCCTAACCCAAACCCTAACCCTAACCCTAACCCTAACCCAAACCCTAACCCTAACACTAACCCTAACCCTAACACTAACCCTAACCCTAATCCTAGCCCAAGAGCAAACCCTAAGATTAACCCTAAACCTAAACCTAACCCAAACCCAAACGGTAATCTTAACCCTAAGCCTAACTCAAACCCAAACACTAATCCTAAACCGAATCCTAAACCTGACCCTAACCCTAACCCTAACCCAAACCCAAAACTTAACCCAAACCCCAACCCTAACCCAAACCCTAACCCTAACCCTAACCCTAACCCAAAACTTAACCCTAACCCTAACACTAATCCAAACCGTAACCCTAACCCTAACCGTAACCCTAACCCTTACCCTAACCCAAACCCAAACAAAAACCCTAACCAAAACCTAACCATAACCCTAACCAAAATCCTAACCCTAACCCAAACCCTAACCTTAACCCCCACACTAACCTTAACCCTAACCCTAACCCTACACCTAACCCTAACCTTAATCCTAACCCAAACCCAAACCCTAAACCTAATCCTAACCCTAACCCTAACCCTAACACAAACCCAATCCTAACACTAACCCTAACCCTACCCCAAACAGAAACCTCGCCCTAACCCAAAACGTAACCCTAACGCACACCCAAACCCTAACCCTAAGCCTAACCCTAACCCTAACGCTAACCCTAACCGAAACCCAAACCATAACCCTATCCTTAAACCTAACCCTAAGCCTAACCATAACCCAAACCCTAACCGTAACCCAAACCCTAAACCTAACCCTAACCCTAACCGTAACCCAAACCCTAACCCTAACACAAACCCTAACCCTAAACCTAACCCTAACCCAAACCCAAACCCCAACCCTAACCCTAACCCTAACCCTAACCCTAACCCTAAGCCTAACCCTAACCTTAATCCTAACCCTAACACAAATCCTAACCCTAACCTAAACCCAGACCCTAATCATAACACTAACCCTAGCCCAAACCAAACCGTAACCCTAACCCTAACCTTAACAGCTAACCCAAATTCAAACCGAAACCCTAACCGTAACCCTAACCCTCACCCTAACCCTAACCCAACCCTAAACCTAAGTCTAAACCAAACCCTAACCCTAACCCTAACCCTAACCTTAACACAAACCCTAACCCTAACACTAACCCTAACACTAACCCTAACCCTAACCCTAACCCTAACCCTAAACCTAACCCAAACCCTAAACCTAACCCTCACACTAAACCAAACCATAAAACTAACCCAAACCCTATCCCTAACCCAAACCAATACCTAACCCTAGGTTTAACCCTAAACCTAAACGAAACCCTAACCCTAACCCTAACCCTAACCCTAAGCCAAAGCCTAACCCTAAACCTAACCCTAACCCTAACCTTAAACCAAACTCTAACACTAACCCAAACCCTAAAACTAACCCTAACCAAAACCCTAACAAAAACCCTAAACCTAACACTAACCCTAACACTAACGCAAACACTAACCCAAACCTAAACCCTAAGCCTAAACCTAACCCTAACCCTTAACCTAACCCAAACCCTAACCCTAACCGTAACCCTAACCTTAAACCAAACCCTAACCTTAAACCGAACCCTAACCTTAAACCAAACCCTAACTCTAAAACTAAACCTAACACTAACCCTAACCTTAACCCAAACCCAAAACCTAACCCTAACCCTTACACTAACCCTAACGCAAACCCTAAGCCTCACGCTAACCCTAACACTAAACCTTATCCAAAACCTCACCCTAACCCTAACTCTAATCCTAACCCTAACCCTAACCCTAAACCAAACCCTAAATTTAACCCTAACCCTAACCCTAACCCTAACCAAAACGAAACCCAAACCCTAACACTGAAGTTAACAGTAACCCTAAACATAACCCTAACCCAAACCCTAAACGTAACCCTAACCTGAACCCTAACCCAAAATCATAACCCTAATATTAACCCTAACCGTAACCCTAACCCTAACAAAAACCCGTACCCTAACCCAAACCCTAACCCTAACCTTAACCCTAACACAAACCGAAAACCTAATCCTCACCCTAACCCTAACCCTAACCCTAACCCTAACCCTAACCCTAACCCTAAGCCTAACCCAAACCCTAACCCTAACCCAAACCCTAATCCTAACCTTAACCAAACCCTACATCTAACCCAAACCCTAACCCTAACCCTAACCCTAACCCTAACCCTAACCCTAACCCTAACCCTATCCCTAACTCTAACACAAACCCAAACACTAAACCTAATCCTAATCGTAACCCAAACCCAAACCCGAACCCTAACCCTATCCCTAAACTTAACCCTAACCCTAACTCTAACCCTAACCCTAAACCAAACCCAAAACCTAACCCAAACCCTATCCCTAACCTGAACCCTAAGCTAAACCCAAACGCTAACACTAACCCTAAACCTAACCCTAACTCTAACGCTAACCTAACCCAAAACCTAACCCTAACCCTAACCCTATCCCTAACCCTAACACAAACCCAAACCCTAACTCTAATTCTAACCCTAACCCAAACACAAACCCTAATCCAAACCCTAAACCTAACTCTAACCCAAACCCAAACCCTAACCCTAACCCTAACCCAAATCCTAACCCTAAACCTAACCGTCACCCAACCCCAAACCCTAACCCTACCCCAAACCCAAACCCTAACCCTAACACTAATCCTAACCCTAACACAAATCCTAACCCTAACCTACACCCAGACCCTAATCCTAACCCTAACCCTAGCCCAAACCAAACCGTAACCCTAATCCTAACCTTAACAGCTAACCCAAATCAAAACCGAAACCCTAACCGTAACCCTAACCCTCAACCTAACCCTAACCCAACCCTAAACCTAAGCCTAAACCAAACCCTAACCCTAACCCTAACAATAACCTTAACACAAACCCTAACCCTAACCCTAACCCTAAACCTAACCCAAACCTAAACCTAACCCAAACCCTAAACCTAACCCTAAAACTAACCCAAACCCAATCCCTAACCCAACCCAATCCCTAACCCTAGGCTTAACCCTAAACCTAAACGAAACCCTAAACCTAACCCTAACCCTAACCCTAAACCTAACCCTAACCCTAACCTTAAACCAAACTCTAACCCTAACCCAAACCCTAAAACTAACCCTAACCCTAACCCTAACCCAAACCCTAAGCCTAGCACTAGCCCTAGCACTAACCCTAGCCCTAACCCAAACACAAAACCTAAGCCTAGACCTAGCCCTAACCCTTAACCTAACCCAAACCCTAACCCTATCACTAACCCTAACCTTAATCCAAACCCTAACCATAAACCTAACCCTAACCCTTACCCAAACACAAAACCTAAGCCTAAACCTAACCCTAACCCTTAACCTAACCCAAACCCTAACCCTATCACTAACCCTAACCTTACTCCAAACCCAAACCCTATACCTAACACTAACCCTAACCCTAACCCTAACCCTAACCCTAACCCTAACCCTAACCCTAACCCTAACCCTAACCCAAACCCAAAACCTAAACCTAAACCTAACCTTAACCCTAACCCTAACCCTAACGCTAACCCTAACAATAAACCTAACCCAAAACCTCACCCTAACCCTAACTCTAATCCTAACCATAACCCTAAACCTAAACCAAACCCTAAATCTAACCCTAACCCTAACCCTAACCAAAAGGAAACCCAATCCCTAACACTGAAGTTAACAGTAACCCTAAACATAACCCTAACCCAAACCCTAAACATAACCCTAACACGAACCCTAACCCAAAACCCTAACCCTAACATTAACCCTAAACCTAACCCTAATCCTAACAAAAACCCTTACCCTAACCCAAACCCTAACACTAACCTTAACCCTAACCCAAACCCAAAACCTAAACCTCACCCTAACCCTAACCCAAACACAATCCCTAACACTAACCCTAACCCTAACCCTAACCCTAACCCAAACCCTAACCCTAACAATAATCCTAACCCTAACACAAATCCTAACCCTAACCTAAACCCAGACCCTAATCCTAACCCTAACCCTAGCCCAAACCAAACCGTAACCCTAATCCTAACCTTAACAGCTAACCCAAATCAAAACCGAAACCCTAACCGTAACCCTAACCCTCAACCTAACCCAAACCAACCCTAAACCTAAGCCTAAACCAAACCCTAACCCTAACCCTAACAATAACCTTAACACAAACCCTAACCCTAACCCTAACCCTAAACCTAACCCAAACCTAAACCTAACCCAAACCCTAAAACTAACCCAAACCCAATCCCTAACCCAAACCAATCCCTAACCCTAGGCTTAACCCTAAACCTAAACGAAACCCTAACCCTAACCCTAACCCTAATCCAAAGCCTAACCCTAAACCTAACCCTAACCCTAACCTTAAACCAAACTCTAACCCTAACCCAAACCCTAAAACTAACCCTAACCCTAACCCTATCCCAAACTCTAAACCTCACACTCCCCCTATCACTAACCCCAACCCTAACCCAAACACAAAACCTAAGCCTAAACCTAACCCTAACCCTTAACCTAACCCAAACCCTAACCCTATCACTAACCCTAACCTTAATCCAAACCCTAACCATAAACCTAACCCTAACCCTTACCCAAACACAAAACCTAAGCCTAAACCTAACCCTAACCCTTAACCTAACCCAAACCCTAACCCTATCACTAACCCTAACCTTAATCCAAACCCAAACCCTAAACCTAACACTAACCCTAACCCTAACCCTAACCCTAACCCTAACCCAAACCCAAAACCTAAACCTAACCCTAACCCTAACCCTAACCCTAACGCTAACCCTAACAATAAACCTAACCCAAAACCTCACCCTAACCCTAACTCTAATACTAACCCTAACCCTAACCCTAAACCAAACCCTAAAACTAACCCTAACCCTAACCCCAACCCTAACCAAAACGAAACCCAATCCCTAACACTGAAGTTAACAGTAACCCTAAACATAACCCTAACCCAAACACTAAACATAACCCTAACCCGAACCCTAACCCAAAACCCTAACCCTAACATTAACCCTAAACCTAACCCTAATCCTAACAAAAACCCTTACCCTAACCCAAACCCTAACACTAACCTTAACCCTAACCCAAACCCAAAACCTAAACCTCACACTAACCCTAACCCAAACACAATCCCTAACACTAACCCTAACCCTAACCCTAACCCTAACCCAAACCCTAACCCTAACCCAAACCCTAACCCTAACCTTAGCAAAAACCTACATCTAACACTAACCCTAACCCTAACCCTAACCCTATCCCTAACCCTAACACAAACCCAAACACTAAACCTAATCCTAATCCTAACCCAAACCCAAACCCGAACCCTAAACCTGACCATAACCTTAACCCTAACCCTAACCCTAACCGTAACCCTAACCCACACCCTAACCCTAACCCAAACCCTATCCCTAACCTGAACCCTAACCTAAACCCAAACCCTAACACTAACCCTAAACCTAACCCTAACCCTAAACCTAACCCTAACCCTAACACAAAGCCTAACATTACCCTAACCGTAACCCTAACCCAAACCCAAACCCTAACCCAATCCCAAACCCTAACCCTATCGTTAACCCTAACCCTAACCCTAACCCTCACCCAAACCCTAATCGTAACCCAAACCCTAAACCTAACCTAACCCTAACCCTAACAAACCCTAACAGTAACACTAACCCTAACACTAACCCAAACACTAACAAAAACCCAAACCCTAAGCCTAGACCTAACCCTACACCTAAACCTAACCCAAACCCTTACCCTAACCCTAACACTAACCTTAACCCAAACCCTTACCCTGACCCTAAACCTAAACTTAACCCAAACCTTAACACAAACCCTAACTCTAACCCTAACCCTAACCCAAACCCAGACCCTAATCCTAATCCTAACCCTAAGCCTAACCCAAATCCAAACCCTAACCCTAAACCAAATCCAAACACTAACCCTAACACTAACGCTAACCATATCACCTAACCCCTAACACCTAACCCCTAACCCTTAACGCTAACCCTAAACCTAACCCTAATCCAAACCTTAACCCTAAAACTAACACTAACCCAAACCCTAAACCTAACCCTAACCGTAACCCTAAACCTAACCCTAACACAAACCCAAACACTAACCCTAACCGAAACCTAACCATAACCCTAACCAAAATCCTAACCCTAACCCAAACCCTAACCTTAACCCTCACACTAACCCTAAGCCTAAACCTAACCCTAAACCTAAACCTAACCAAAACCCTAACTCTAACCCCAACCCAAACCCTAACCCTAATCCTAACCCTAACCCTAACCCTAACACAAACCCTAACCTTAACCCTAACCCTAACCCAAACAAAGCCCTAACCCTAACCTTAAACGTAACACTAACCCAAACCCAAACCCTAACCCTAAGCCTAACCCTAACCCTTCACTAACCCTAACACTAACCCAAACACTAACCCAAACCCAAACCCAAAGCCGAGACATAACCCTAACCCTAAACGTAATCCAAACTCTTACCCTAACCCTAACCCTAACCTTAACCAAACCCTAACCCTAACCCTAACGCTAACATAAACCGTAACCCTAACACTAATATTAACCCTAAACCGAACCCTAACCCAAACACAAACCCTAACCCTAACCCTAACCCTAAACCAACCCTAACCCTAACCTTAACCCAAACCCTAACCCTAACCCTAACCCTAACATTTACGCAAACCCTAACTCTAACAATAACCCTAAATCTAAATCTAACCCTAACCCTAACCCAAACCCTAACCCTATACTTAAACCTAACCCTAACCCTAACCCTCACACTAACCCTAACCCAAACCCTAAACCTAACACTAACCCTAACCCTAATCCTAAACCTAACCCAAAACCAAACCTTACCCCTAAACCTAACCCAAACCCAAACACTAATCCTAACCCGAAACCTAAACCTAACCCTAACCAAAATCCTAACCCTAACCCAAACCCTAACCTTAAAACTCACACTCACCCTAACCCAAACCCTAACCCTAACCCAAAACCAAACCTTAACCCTAACCCTAAAACTAACCTTAACCCTAACCCAAACCCAAAACGTAAAGCTAACCCTAACCCTAACCCAAACCGAAACCCTAACACTAACCCAACCCAAACCCAAACCCTAACCCTAACCATAACCTTAACCCTAACCCTAACCCAAACCCTAACCCTAAACCAAACCCTATCCCTAACCCGAACCCTAACCCAAACACTAACCCTAACACTAACCCTAACCCTAACCCTAACCCTAAAGCAAACCCAAATCCTAAGCCTAACCCTAACCGTAAACCTAACCCAAACCAAACGGAAATCCTAATCCTAAACCTAACCCAAACCCAAACCCTAATCCTAAACCTAATCCTAACCCTAACCCTAACCCTAACGCTAACCCTAACCCTAACCCTATCCCAAACCAAAACTCTAACCCTAAACCTAACCTTAACCCAAACCCAAACCCTTACCCTAAACCTAACCCTAACCCTAACCAAACCCTAATCCTAAACCTAACCCTAAACAAAACCCAAACCTTAACCATAACCCTAAACCTAACCCTAACCCAAACCCAAACCCAATACCTAAACCTAACCCTAACCTAACCCAAACCCTAACACTAACCCTAACCCCAACCTAAGACAAACCCTAACCCTAACTCTAACCCTATCCCTAACACAAACCCAAACCCTAACCCTAATTCTAACCCTTATCCAAACGCAAACCCTAACCCAAACCCTAACCCAAACCCTAACCCTAACACTAACCCTAACCCTAATCCTAGCCCAAGAGCAAACCCTAAGATTAACCCTAAACCTAAACCTAACCCAAACCCAAACGGTAATCTTAACCCTAAGCCTAACCCAAACCCAAACACTAATCCTAAACCTAATCCTAAACCTGACCCTAAACCTAACCCTAACCCAAACCCAAAACTTAACCCAAACCGCAACCCTAACCCTAACCCTAACCCTACCCCTAACCCAAACCTTAACCCTAACCCTAACACTAACCCAAACCGTAACCCTAACCCTAACCCGAACCCAAACACAAACCCTAACCGAAACCTAACCATATCCCTAACCAAAATCCTAACCCTAACACAAACCCTAACCTTAACCCTCACACTAACCCTAACCCTAACCCTAACCCTAAACCTAACCCTAACCCTAATCCTAACCCTAACCCTAACCCTAACACGATCCCAATCTTAACACTAACCCTAACCCTAACCCAAACAAAAACCTAACCCTAACCCTAAACGTAACCCTAACTCAAACCCAAACCCTAACCCTAAGCCTAACCCCAACCCTAACGCTAACCCTAACCGAAACCCAAACCTTAACCCTATCCTTAAACCTAACCGTAAGCCTAACCATAACCCAAACCCTAACCGTAAACCAAACCCTAAACCTAACCCTAACCCTAACCGTAACCCAAACCCTAACCCTAACACAAACCCTAACCCTAAACCTAACCCTAACCCAAACCCCAACCCTAACCCTAACCCTAACCCTAACCCTAACCCTAATCCTAACCCTAACACAAATCCTAACCCTAACCTAAACCCAGACCCTAATCCTAACCCTAACCCTAGCCCAAACCAAACCGTAACCCTAACACTAACCTTAACCCTAACCCAAACCCAAAACCTAAACCTCACACTAACCCTAACCCAAACACAATCCCTAACACTAACCCTAACCGTAACCCTAACCCAAACCCTAACCCTAACCCTAACCCAAACCCTAACCCTATCCTTAGCAAAAACCTACATCTAACGCTAACCCTAACCCTAACCCTCACCCTATCCCTAACCCTAACACAAACCCAAACACTAAACCTTATCCTAATCCTAACCCAAACCCAAACCCGAACCCTAAACCTGACCATAACCTTAACCATAACCCTAACCCTAACCGTAACCCTAACCCACACCCTAACCCTAACCCAAACCCTATCCCTAACCTGAACCCTAACCTAAACCCAAACCCTAACACTAACCCTAAACCTAACCCTAACCCGAAACCTAACCCTAACCCGAAACCTAACCCTAACCCTAACACAAAGCCTAACATTACCCTAACCGTAACCCTAACCCAAACCCAAACCCTAACCCAATCCCAAACCCTAACCCTATCGTTAACCCTAACCCTAATCCTAACCCTCACCCAAACCCTAATCGTAACCCAAACCCTAAACCTAACCTAACCCTAACCCTAACAAACCCTAACAGTAACACTAACCCTAACACTAACCCAAACACTAACAAAAACCCAAACCCTAAGCCTAGACCTAACCCTACACCTAAACCTAACCCAAACCCTTACCCTAACCCTAACACTAACCTTAACCCAAACCCTTACCCTGACCCTAAACCTAAACTTAACCCAAACCTTAACACAAACCCTCACTCTAACCCTAACCCTAACCCAAACCCAGACCCTAATCCTAATCCTAACCCTAAGCCTAACCCAAATCCAAACCCTAACCCTAAACCAAATCCAAACACTAACCCTAACACTAACGCTAACCATATCACCTAACCCCTAACACCTAACCCCTAACCCTTAACGCTAACCCTAAACCTAACCCTAATCCAAACCTTAACCCTAAAACTAACACTAACCCAAACCCTAAACCTAACCCTAATCGTAACCCTAAACCTAACCCTAACACAAACCCAAACACTAACCCTAACCGAAACCTAACCATAACCCTAACCAAAATCCTAACCCTAACCCAAACCCTAACCTTAACCCTCACACTAACCCTAAGCCTAAACCTAACCCTAAACCTAAACCTAACCCTAACCCTAACTCTAACCCCAACCCAAACCCTAACCCTAATCCTAACCCTAACCCTAACCCTAACACAAACCCTAACCTTAACCCTAACCCTAACCCAAACAAAGCCCTAACCCTAACCTTAAACGTAACCCTAACCCAAACCCAAACCCTAACCCTAAGCCTAACCCTAACCCTACACTAACCCTAACACTAACCCAAACACTAACCCAAACCCAAACCCAAAGCCGAGACATAACCCTAACCCTAAACGTAATCCAAACCCTTACCCTAATCCTAACCCTAACCTTAACCAAACCCTAACCCTAACCCTAACGCTAACATAAACCCTAACCCTAACACTAATATTAACCCTAAACCGAACCCTAACCCAAACACAAACCCTAACCCTAACCCTCACCCTAAACCAACCCTAACCCTAACCTTAACCCAAACCCTAACCCTAACCCTAACCCTAACATTTACGCAAACCCTAACTCTAACAATAACCCTAAATCTAAATCTAACCCTAACCCTAACCCAAACCCTAACCCTATACTTAAACCTAACCCTAACCCTAACCCTCACACTAACCCTAACCCAAACCCTAAACCTAACACTAACCCTAACCCTAATCCTAAACCTAACCCAAAACCAAACCTTACCCCTAAAACTAACCCAAACCCAAACACTAATCCTAACCCGAAACCTAAACCTAACCCTAACCAAAATCCTAACCCTAACCCAAACCCTAACCTTAAAACTCACACTCACCCTAACCCAAACCCTAACCCTAACCCAAAACCAAACCTTAACCCTAACCCTAAAACTAACCTTAACCCTAACCCAAACCCAAAACGTAAAGCTAACCCTAACCCTAACCCAAACCGAAACCCTAACACTAACCCAACCCAAACCCAAACCCTAACCCTAACCATAACCTTAACCCTAACCCTAACCCAAACCCTAACCCTAAACCAAACCCTATCCCTAACCCGAACCCTAACCCAAACACTATCCCTAACACTAACCCTAACCCTAACCCTGACCCTAAAGCAAACCCAAATCCAAAGCCTAACCATAACCGTAAACCTACCCCAAACCAAAGGGAAATCCTAATCCTAAACCTAACCCAAACCCAAACCCTAATGCTAAGCCTAATCCTAACCCTAACCCTAACCCTAACGCTAACCCTAACCCTAACCCTATCCCAAACCAAAACTCTAACCCTAAACCTAACCTTAACCCAAACCCAAACCCTTACCCTAAACCTAACCCTAACCCTAACCAAACCCTAATCCTAAACCTAACCCTAACCAAAACCCAAACCTTAACCATAACCCTAAACATAACCCTAACCCAAACCCAAACCCAAAACCTAAACCTAACCCTAACCTAACCCAAACCCTAACACTAACCCTAACCCCAACCTAAGACAAACCCTAACCCTAACTCTAACCCTATCCCTAACACAAACCCAAACCCTAACCCTAATTCTAACCCTTATCCAAACGCAAACCCTAACCCAAACCCTAACCCAAACCCTAACCCTAACACTAACCCTAACCCTAATCCTAGCCCAAGAGCAAACCCTAAGATTAACCCTAAACCTAAACCTAACCCAAACCCAAACAGTAATCTTAACCCTAAGCCTAACCCAAACCCAAACACTAATCCTAAACCTAATCCTAAACCTGACCCTAAACCTAACCCTAAACCAAACCCAAAACTTAACCCAAACCGCAACCCTAACCCTAACCCTAACCCTACCCCTAACCCAAACCTTAACCCTAACCCTAACACTAGCCCAAACCGTAACCCTAACCCTAACCCGAACCCAAACACAAACCCTAACCGAAACCTAACCATATCCCTAACCAAAATCCTAACCCTAACACAAACCCTAACCTTAACCCTCACACTAACCCTAACCCTAACCCTAACCCTAAACCTAACCCTAACCCTAATCCTAACCCAAACCCAAACCCTAACCCTAATCCTAACCCTAACCCTAACCCTAACACGAATCCAATCTTAACACTAACCCTAACCCTAACCCAAACAAAAACCTAACCCCAACCCTAAACGTAACCCTAACTCAAACCCAAACCCTAACCCTAAGCCTAACCCTAACCCTAACGCTAACCCTAACCGAAACCCAAACCCTAACCCTATCCTTAAACCTAACCGTAAGCCTAACCATAACCCAAACCCTAACCGTAAACCAAACCCTAAACCTAACCCTAACATTAACCGTAACCCAAACCCTAACCCTAACACAAACCCTAACCCTAAACCTAACCCTAACCCAAACCCCAACCCTAACCCTAACCCTAACCCTAACCCTAACCCTAATCCTAACCCTAACACAAATCCTAACCCTAACCTAAACCCAGACCATAATCCTAACCCTAACCCTAGCCCAAACCAAACCGTAACCCTAACCCTAACCTTAACAGCTAACCCAAATTCAAACCGAAACCCTAACCCTAACCCTAACCCTCACCCTAACCCTAACCCAACCCTAAACCTAAGTCTAAACCAAAACCTAACCCTAACCCTAACCCTAACCTTAACACAAACCCTAACCCTAACACTAACCCTAACCCTCACCCTAATCCTAAACCTAACCCAAACCCTAAACCTAACCCTCACCCTAAACCAAACCATAAAACTAACCCAAACCCTATCCCTAACCCAAACCAATCCCTAACCCTAGGTTTAACCCTAAACCTAAACGAAACCCTAACCCTAACCCTAACCCTAACCCTAAGCCAAAGCCTAACCCTAAACCTAACCCTAACCCTAACCTTAAACCAAACTCTAACCCTAACCCAAACCCTAAAACTAACCCTAACCCTAACAAAAACCCTAAACCTAACACTAACCCTAACACTAACGCAAACACTAACCCAAACCTAAACCCTAAGCCTAAACCTAACCCTAACCCTTAACCTAACCCAAACCCTAACCCTAACCCTAACCCTAACCTTAAACCAAACCCTAACCATAAACCTAACCCTAACCTTAAACCAAACCCTAACTCTAAAACTAAACCTAACACTAACCCTAACCTTAACGCAAACCCAAAACCTAACCCTAACCCTAACACTAACCTTAACGCAAACCCTAAGCCTAACGATAACCCTAACTCTAAACCTAACCCAAAACCTCACACTAACCCTAACTCTAATCCTAACCCTAACCCTAACACTAAACCAAACCCTAAATCTAACCCTAACCCGAACCCTAACCCTAACCAAAACGAAACCCAAACCCTAACACTGAAGTTAAGAGTAACCCTAAACATAACCCTAACCCAAACCCTAAACGTAACCCTAACCCGAACCCTAACCCAAAACCATAACCCTAACATTAACCCTAACCCTAACCCTAACAAAAACCCGTACCCTAACCCAAACCCTAACCCTAACCTTAACCCTAACCCAAACCGAAAACCTAATCCTCACCCTAACCCTAACCCAAACCCAATCCCTAACCCAAACCCTAACCCTAACCCTAACCCTAACCCTAAGCCTAACCCAAACCCTAACCCTAACCCAAACCCTAACCCTAACCTTAACCAAACCCTACATCTAACACTAACCCTAACCCTAACCCTAACCCTAACCCTAACCCTATCCCTAACGCTAACACAAACCCAAACACTAAACCTAATCCTAATCCTAACCCAAACCCAAACCCGAACCCTAACCCTAACACTAACCTTAACACTAACCCTAACCCTAACCCTAAACCAAACCCAAAACCTAACCCAAACCCTATCCCTAACCTGAACCCTAACCTAAACCCAAACCCTAACACTAACCCTAAACCTAACCCTAACCCTAACGCTAACCTAACCCAAAACCTAACCCTAACCCTAACCCTATCCCTAACCCTAACACAAACCCAAACCCTAACTCTAATTCTAACCCTAACCCAAACACAAACCCTAACCCAAACCCTAAACCTAACTCTAACCCAAAACCAAACCCTAACCTTAACCCTAACCCAAATCCTAACCCTAAACCTAATCCTAACCCAAACCCAAAACCTAACCCTAACCCAAACCCAAACCCTAACCCTAACACAAATCCTAACCCTAACCTAAACCCAGACCCTAATCCTAACCCTAACCCTAGCCCAAACCAAACCGTAACCCTAATCCTAACCTTAAAAGCTAACCCAAATCAAAACCGAAACCCTAACCGTAACCCTAACCCTCAACCTAACCCTAACCCAACCCTAAACCTAAGCCTAAACCAAACCCTAACCCTAACCCTAACCCTAACCTTAACACAAACCCTAACCATAACACTAACCCTAACACTAACCCTAACCCTAAAAGAAACCCAAACCCTAACCCTAACCCTAACCCTAACCCTAAACCTAACCCAAACCCTAAACCTAACCCAAACCCTAAACCTAACCCTAAAACTAACCCAAACCCAATCCCTAACCCAAACCAATCCCTAACCCTAGGCTTAACCCTAAACCTAAACGAAACCCTAACCCTAACCCTAACCCTAACCCTAACCCAAAGCCTAACCCTAAACCTAACCCTAACTCTAAACTTAAACCAAACTCTAACCCTAACCCAAACCCTAAAACTAACCCTAACCCTAACCCTAACCCAAACCCTAAACCTAACACTAACCCTAACACTAACCCTAACCCTAACCCAAACATAAAACCTAAGCCTAAACCTAACCCTAACCCTTAACCTAACCCAAACCCTAACCCTATCACTAACCCTAACCTTAATCCAAACCCTAACCATAAACCTAACCTTAACCTTAAACCAAACCCTAACTCTAAAATTAAACCTAACACTAACCCTAACCCTAACCCAAACCCAAAACCTAAACCTAACCCTAAACCTAACCCTAACGCTAACCCTAACAATAAACCTAACCCAAAACCTCACCCTAACCCTAACTCTAATCCTAACCCTAACCCTAACCCTAAACCAAACCCTAAATCTAACCCTAACCCTAACCCTAACCAAAACGAAACCCAATCCCTAACACTGAAGTTAACAGTAACCCTAAACATAACCCTAACCCAAACCCTAAACATAACCCTAACCCGAACCTTAACCCAAAACCCTAACCCTAACATTAACCCTAAACCTAACCCTAACCCTAACAAAAACCCTTACCCTAACCCTAACCCTAACCCTAACCCTAACCCTAACCCTAACCCTAACCCTAATCCAAAGCCTAACCCTAACCCTAACCCTAACCCGAACCCTAACCCTAACCCTAACCCTAACGCCATCCCAAACCCAAACTCTAATCCTAACAATAACCCTAACCCTAACCCTAATTCTAACCCTAACCCTTATTCTAACCCTAACCCTAACTCTAACCTTAACGGAAAGCCTAACTCTAACCATAACCGTAACCCTAATCCAATCCCAATCCCTAACCCTAACCCTAACCCTAACCCTAACCCTAACCCTAACCCTAACCCAATCCCAAACCCAAACTCTAACCCTAACAATAACCCTAACCCTAACCCTAAAACAAACCCAAACTCTAACCCTAACACTAACCCGTACCCTAACCCTAACCCAAACTCAAACCCTAACCCTAACCCTAACCATAACCCTAATCCTAACCCTAACCCAAACCCTATACCTAACCCTAACCCAAATATTAACCTTAAACCTAACCCAAATACTAACCCTAACCCAAACCAAACCTTAACCGTAACCCTAACCCTAACACTAAGCCAAACCCAAACCCAAAAACCTAACCCTAATCTTAACCCTAAACCTAACCCTAACCCTAAACCTAACCTAAACCCAAACCCTAACCCTAACAATAACCCGTACCCTAACCCTAACCCAAACTCAAAATCATAACCGTAACCCTAACTATAACCTAACCCTAACCCTAAACCCTAACACTAACCCTAACGCTAATCCTAACCCTAAACCTAAACCTAACCCAAACCCTAACCCTAACCTTAACCATAAACCAAACCCTAATCCAAACCCTTACACTAACCCTAACCCTAACACTTATCCAAACCAAACCCTAACCCTAATCCTAACGCTAACCCTAACCCTAAACATAACCCTAAACCAAACCGAAACCCTAACCCTAACCCTAACCGTAACCCTAACTCAAACTCAAACAAGAAACCTAACCCTAAACCGAACCGATACCCAAACTGTAACCATAACCCTATCCCTAACCCTAAACCTAATCCTAACCCTAACTCAAACCCAAACCCTATCCCCAACACAAACCCTTACCCTACCCTAATCCAAACCCTAAACCTAACCCTAACCCTTACCCTAACTGTAACCCTAACCCTAACCCTAACCCTCATCCTAACCCTAACCCTAATCCTAACCCTAAACCTAAACCTAATCCTATTCCTAACCCTAAACCAAACCCTAAACCGAACCCTAACCCTAAATCTAACCCTAACACTAAACTTAACCGTAAACAGAAACCTAACCCTAACCCTAACCCTAACCCTAACCATAACCCTAACCTTAACCCTAACCTAAACCAAACCCTAACCCTAACCCTAAACCTAACCCTAACCCTAACCCTAACCCTAAACCAAAGCCTTACCCTAACCCTAACCCTAAACCTAACCCAATCCCAAACCAAAACCTAACCCTAACAATAACACTAACCCTTACCCTACCCTAACCCAAACTGAAACCCTAATCCTAACGCTAATCCAAAACCTAAACTTAACCGTAACCCTAACACTAACCCTAACCCAAACCCAAACCCTAACCCTAACACTAACCCGTACACTAACCCTAACCCAAACTCAAACCCTAACCCTAAACCTAACCCTAACCCTAATCCTAACCCTAAACGTAACCCTAACCCTAACCTTAACCCAAACCCTAACCCTAACTGTAACCCTAACCCTAACCCAAACCCTAACACTAACCCTAACACTAACCTTAACCCTAACCTAAACCAAACCCTAACCGTAACCCTAAACCTAAACCTAACCCTAACCCAAACCAAAAACCTAACACTAACACAAACCCTTATCCTACCATATTCCAAACCCTAAACCTAACCCTACCCCTAAACCTAACCCTAACCCTAACACAAACTCAAACCCTAAACCTAACCCTAACCCTATCCCTAAACCTAACCCAAACTCAAACCCTAACCCTAACCCTAACCATAACCTAACCCTACCCCTAAATCCTAACCCTAACCCTAATCCTAACCCTAAACCTAACCCTAACCCTAAACCTATCCCTAACCCTAACACAAACCCAAACCCTAACCCTAAACCTAACCCTAAACCTAACCCTAACCCAAACTCAAACCCTAACCCTAACCATAACCATAACCCTAACCCTAACCATAACCCTAACCCTAACCCTAAATCATAACCCTAACCCTAATCCTAACCCAAATCCAAACCCTAACACTAACCCTTATCCTAACCCTAACCCTAACCCAAATCCAAACCCTAACACTACCCCTAACTCTTACCCTAAATCAAATCCTAAACCAAACACTAACCCTAATCCAAAGCCTAACCCTAACCCTAGCCCTAACCCTAACCCTAAGCCAAACCCAAACCCAAAACCTAACCCTAATCTTAACCGTAAACCTAACCCTAACACTAAACCTAACGCAAAGCCAAACCATAACCTTAACACTAACCCGGACCCTAACCCTAACCCAAACTCAAAACCCTAACCCTAACCCTAACCATAACCTAACCCTAACCCTAAACCCTAACCCTAATCCTAATCCTAACCCTAAACCTAAAGCTAACCCAAACCCTAACCCTAACCTTAACCGTAAACCTAGCCTAATCCAAACCCTTACACTAACCCTAACCCTAACACTTATCCAAACCAAACCCTAACCCTAATCCTAACGCTAACCCTAACCCTAAACCTAACCCTAATCCTAACCCAAACCCTAACCCTAACCCTAACCCTAACCCAAACTCAAACAATAAACCTAACCCTAAACCGAACCCATACACAAACTGTAATCCTAACCCTAACCCTAACCGTAAACCTAACCCTAACCCTAACTCAAACACAAACCCTAACCCTAAACCGTTACCCTACCCTAATCCAAACCCTAAACCTAACCCTAATCGTAACCCTAACTCTAACCTTAACACTAACCCTAATCCTAACCCTAACACAAATCCTAACCCTAACCTAAACCCAGACCCTAATCCTAACCCTAACCCTAGCCCAAACCAAACCGTAACCCTAACCCTAACCTTAACAGCTAAGCCAAATTCAAACCGAAACCCTAACCCTAACCCTAACCCTCACCCTAACCCTAACCCAACCCTAAACCTAAGTCTAAACCAAAACCTAACCCTAACCCTAACCATAACCTTAACACAAACCCTAACCCTAACACTAACCCTAACACTAACCCTAACCCTAACCCTAATCCTAAACCTAACCCAAACCCTAAACCTAACCCTCACCCTAAACCAAACCATAAAACTAACCCAAACCCTATCCCTAACCCAAACCAATCCCTAACCCTAGGTTTAACCCTAAACCTAAACGAAACCCTAACCCTAACCCTAACCCTAACCCTAAGCCAAAGCCTAACCCTAAACCTAACCCTAACCCTAACCTTAAACCAAACTCTAACCCTAACCCAAACCCTAAAACTAACCCTACCCCTAACAAAAACCCTAAACCTAACACTAACCCTAACACTAACGCAAACACTAACCCAAACCTAAACGCTAAGCCTAAACCTAACCCTAACCCTTAACCTAACCCAAACCCTAACCCTAACCCTAACCCTAACCTTAAACCAAACCCTAACCATAAACCTAACCCTAACCTTAAACCAAACCCTAACTCTAAAACTAAACCTAACACTAACCCTAACCTTAACGCAAACCCAAAACCTAACCCTAACCCTAACACTAACCTTAACGCAAACCCTAAGCCTAACGCTAACCCTAACCCTAAACCTAACCCAAAACCTCACCCTAACCCTAACTCTAATCCTAACCCTAACCCTAACACTAAACCAAACCCTAAATCTAACCCTAACCCGAACCCTAACCCTAACCAAAACGAAACCCAAACCCTAACACTGAAGTTAACAGTAACCCTAAACATAACCCTAACCCAAACCCTAAACGTAACCCTAACCCGAACCCTAACCCAAAACCATAACCCTAACATTAACCCTAACCCTAACCCTAAAAAAAACCCGTACCCTAACCCAAACCCTAACCCTAACCTTAACCCTAACCCAAACCGAAAACCTAATCCTCACCCTAACCCTAACCCAAACCCAATCCCTAACCCAAACCCTAACCCTAACCCTAACCCTAACCCTAAGCCTAACCCAAACCCTAACCCTAACCCAAACCCTAACCCTAACCTTAACCAAACCCTACATCTAACACTAACCCTAACCCTAACCCTAACCCTAACCCTATCCCTAACGCTAACACAAACCCAAACACTAAACCTAATCCTAATCCTCACCCCAACCCAAACCCGCCCCCTAACCCTAACACTAACCTTAACCCTAACCCTACCCCTAACCCTAACCCTAACCCTAACCCTAAACCAAACCCAAAACCTAACCCAAACCCTATCCCTAACCTGAACCCTAACCTAAACCCAAACCCTAACACTAACCCTAAACCTAACCCTAACCCTAACGCTAACCTAACCCAAAACCTAACCCTAACCCTAACCCTATCCCTAACCCTAACACAAACCCAAACCCTAACTCTAATTCTAACCCTAACCCAAACACAAACCCTAACCCAAACCCTAAACCTAACTCTAACCCAAAACCAAACCCTAACCTTAACCCTAACCCAAATCCTAACCCTAAACCTAATCCTAACCCAAACCCAAAACCTAACCCTAACCCAAACCCAAACCCTAACCCTAACACAAATCCTAACCCTAACCTAAACCCAGACCCTAATCCTAACCCTAACCCTAGCCCAAACCAAACCGTAACCCTAATCCTAACCTTAAAAGCTAACCCAAATCAAAACCGAAACCCTAACCGTAACCCTAACCCTCAACCTAACCCTAACCCAACCCTAAACCTAAGCCTAAACCAAACCCTAACCCTAACCCTAACCCTAACCTTAACACAAACCCTAACCATAACACTAACCCTAACACTAACCCTAACCCTAAAAGAAACCCAAACCCTAACCCTAACCCTAACCCTAACCCTAAACCTAACCCAAACCCTAAACCTAACCCAAACCCTAAACCTAACCCTAAAACTAACCCAAACCCAATCCCTAACCCAAACAAATCCCTAACCCTAGGCTTAACCCTAAACCTAAACGAAACCCTAACCCTAACCCTAACCCTAACCCTAACCCAAAGCCTAACCCTAAACCTCACCCTAACTCTAAACTTAAACCAAACTCTAACCCTAACCCAAACCCTAAAACTAACCCTAACCCTAACCCTAACCCAAACCCTAAACCTAACACTAACCCTAACACTAACCCTAACCCTAACCCAAACATAAAACCTAAGCCTAAACCTAACCCTAACCCTTAAACTAACCCAAACCCTAACCCTATCACTAACCCTAACCTTAATCCAAACCCTAACCATAAACCTAACCCTAACCTTAAACCAAACCCTAACTCTAAAATTAAACCTAACACTAACCCTAACCCTAACCCAAACCCAAAACCTAAACCTAACCCTAAGCCTAACCCTAACCCTAACGCTAACCCTAACAATAAACCTAACCCAAAACCTCACCCTAACCCTAACTCTAATCCTAACCCTACCCCTAACCCTAAACCAAACCCTAAATCTAACCCTAACCCTAACCCTAACCAAAACGAATCCCAATCCCTAACACTGAAGTTAACAGTAACCCTAAACATAACCCTAACCCAAACCCTAAACATAACCCTAACACGAACCCTAACCCAAAACCCTAACCCTAACATTAACCCTAAACCTAACCCTAACCTAACAAAAACCCTTACCCTAACCCTAACCCTAACCCTAACCCTAACCCTAATTCAAAGCCTAACCCTAACCCTAACCCTAACCCTAACCCTAACCCTAACCCTAACCCCATCCCAAACCCAAACTCTAACCCTAACAAGAACCCTAAACCTAATCCTAATTCTAACCCTAACCCTAATTCTAACCCTAACCCTAAACCTAACCCTAACTCTAACCTTAACGGAAAGCCTAACTCTAACCCTAACCGTTACCCTAATCCAATCCGAATCCCAAACCCTAACCCTAACCCTAACCCTAACACTAACCCAATCCCAAACCCAAACCCTATCCCTAACAATAACCCTAACCCTAACCCTAAAACAAACCCAAACTCTAACCCTAACACTCACCCGTACCCTAACCCTAACCCAAACTCAAACCCTAACCCTAACCCTAACCATAACCCTAATCCTAACCCTAACCCAAACCCTATACCTAACACTAACCCAAATATTAACCTTAAACCTAACCCAAATACTAACCCTAACCCAAACCAAACCTTAACCGTAACCCTAACCCTAACACTAAGCCAAACCCAAACCCAAAAACCTAACCCTAATCTTAACCCTAAACCTAACCCTAACCCTAAACCTAACCCAAACCCAAACCCAAACCCTAACCCTAACACTAACCCGTACCCTAACCCTAACCCAAACTCAAAACCATAACCGTAACCCTAACTATAACCTAACCCTAACCCTAAACCCTAACACTAACCCTAACGCTAATCCTAACCCTAAACCTAAACCTATCCCAAACCCTAACCCTAACCTTAACCATAAACCAAACCCTAATCCAAACCCTTACACTAACCCTAACCCTAACACTTATCCAAACCAAACCCTAACCCTAATCCTAACGCTAACCCTAACCCTAAACATAACCCTAAACCTAACCGAAACCCTAACCCTAACCCTAACCGTAACCCTAACTCAAACTCAAACAAGAAACCTAACCCTAAACCGAACCGATACCCAAACTGTAACCATAACCCTAACCCTAACCCTAAACCTAATCCTAACCCTAACTCAAACCCAAACCCTCTCCCCAACACAAACCCTTACCCACCCCTAATCCAAACCCTAACCCTAACCCTAACCCTTACCCTAACTGTAACCCTAACCCTAACCCTAACCCTAATCCTAACCCTAACCCTAATCCTAACCCTAACCCTAAACCTAATCCTATCCCTAACCCTAAACCAAACCCTAAACCGAACCCTAACCCTAAATCTAACCCTAACACTAAACTTAACCGTAAACAGAAACCTAACCCTAACCCTAACCCTAACCCTAATCCTAAACCTAACCCAAACCCTAAACCTAACCCTCACCCTAAACCAAACCATAAAACTAACCCAAACCCTATCCCTAACCCAAACCAATCCCTAACCCTAGGTTTAACCCTAAACCTAAACGAAACCCTAACCCTAACCCTAACCCTAACCCTAAGCCAAAGCCTAACCCTAAACCTAACCCTAACCCTAACCTTAAACCAAACTCTAACCCTAACCCAAACCCTAAAACTAACCCTAACCCTAACAAAAACCCTAAACCTAACACTAACCCTAACACTAACGCAAACACTAACCCAAACCTAAACGCTAAGCCTAAACCTAACCCTAACCCTTAACCTAACCCAAACCCTAACCCTAACCCTAACCCTAACCTTAAACCAAACCCTAACCATAAACCTAACCCTAACCTTAAACCAGACCCTAACTCTAAAACTAAACCTAACACTAACCCTAACCTTAACGCAAACCCAAAACCTAACCCTAACCCTAACACTAACCTTAACGCAAACCCTAAGCCTAACGCTAACCCTAACCCTAAACCTAACCCAAAACCTCACCCTAACCCTAACTCTAATCCTAACCCTAACCCTAACACTAAACCAAACCCTAAATCTAACCCTAACCCGAACCCTAACCCTAACCAAAACGAAACCCAAACCCTAACACTGAAGTTAACAGTAACCCTAAACATAACCCTAACCCAAACCCTAAACGTAACCCTAACCCGAACCCTAACCCAAAACCATAACCCTAACATTAACCCTAACCCTAACCCTAAAAAAAACCCGTACCCTAACCCAAACCCTAACCCTAACCTTAACCCTAACCCAAACCGAAAACCTAATCCTCACCCTAACCCTAACCCAAACCCAATCCCTAACCCAAACCCTAACCCTAACCCTAACCCTAACCCTAACCCTAACCCTAAGCCTAACCCAAACCCTAACCCTAACCCAAACCCTAACCCTAACCTTAACCAAACCCTACATCTAACACTAACCCTAACCCTAACCCTAACCCTAACCCTATCCCTAACGCTAACACAAACCCAAACACTAAACCTAATCCTAATCCTAACCCAAACCCAAACCCGAACCCTAACCCTAACACTAACCTTAACCCTAACCCTAACCCTAACCCTAACCCTAACCCTAACCCTAAACCAAACCCAAAACCTAACCCAAACCCTATCCCTAACCTGAACCCTAACCTAAACCCAAACCCTAACACTAACCCTAAACCTAACCCTAACCCTAACGCTAACCTAACCCAAAACCTAACCCTAACCCTAACCCTATCCCTAACCCTAACACAAACCCAAACCCTAACTCTAATTCTAACCCTAACCCAAACACAAACCCTAACCCAAACCCTAAACCTAACTCTAACCCAAAACCAAACCCTAACCTTAACCCTAACCCAAATCCTAACCCTAAACCTAATCCTAACCCAAACCCAAAACCTAACCCTAACCCAAACCCAAACCCTAACCCTAACACAAATCCTAACCCTAACCTAAACCCAGACCCTAATCCTAACCCTAACCCTAGCCCAAACCAAACCGTAACCCTAATCCTAACCTTAAAAGCTAACCCAAATCAAAACCGAAACCCTAACCGTAACCCTAACCCTCAACCTAACCCTAACCCAACCCTAAACCTAAGCCTAAACCAAACCCTAACCCTAACCCTAACCCTAACCTTAACACAAACCCTAACCATAACACTAACCCTAACACTAACCCTAACCCTAAAAGAAACCCAAACTCTAACCCTAACCCTAACCCTAACCCTAAACCTAACCCAAACCCTAAACCTAACCCAAACCCTAAACCTAACCCTAAAACTAACCCAAACCCAATCCCTAACCCAAACCAATCCCTAACCCTAGGTTTAACCCTAAACCTAAACGAAACCCTAACCCTAACCCTAACCCTAACCCTAAGCCAAAGCCTAACCCTAAACCTAACCCTAACCCTAACCTGAAACCAAACTCTAACCCTAACCCAAACCCTAAAACTAACCCTAACCCTAACAAAAACCCTAAACCTAACACTAACCCTAACACTAACGCAAACACTAACCCAAACCTAAACCCTAAGCCTAAACCTAACCCTAACCCTTAACCTAACCCAAACCCTAACCCTAACCCTAACCCTAACCTTAAACCAAACCCTAACCATAAACCTAACCCTAACCTTAAACCAAACCCTAACTCGAAAACTAAACCTAACACTAACCCTAACCTTAACGCAAACCCAAAACCTAACCCTAACCCCAACACTAACCTTAACGCAAACCCTAAGCCTAACGATAACCCTAACTCTAAACCTAACCCAAAACCTCACACTAACCCTAACTCTAATCCTAACCCTAACCCTAACACTAAACCAAACCCTAAATCTAACCCTAACCCGAACCCTAACCCTAACCAAAACGAAACCCAAACCCTAACACTGAAGTTAAGAGTAACCCTAAACATAACCCTAACCCAAACCCTAAACGTAACCCTAACCCGAACCCTAACCCAAAACCATAACCCTAACATTAACCCTAACCCTAACCCTAACAAAAACCCGTACCCTAACCCAAACCCTAACCCTAACCTTAACCCTAACCCAAACCGAAAACCTAATCCTCACCCTAACCCTAACCCAAACCCAATCCCTAACCCAAACCCTAACCCTAACCCTAACCCTAACCCTAAGCCTAACCCAAACCCTAACCCTAACCCAAACCCTAACCCTAACCTTAACCAAACCCTACATCTAACACTAACCCTAACCCTAACCCTAACCCTAACCCTAACCCTATCCCTAACGCTAACACAAACCCAAACACTAAACCTAATCCTAATCCTAACCCAAACCCAAACCCGAACCCTAACCCTAACACTAACCTTAACCCTAACCCTAACCCTAACCCTAAACCAAACCCAAAACCTAACCCAAACCCTATCCCTAACCTGAACCCTAACCTAAACCCAAACCCTAACACTAACCCTAAACCTAACCCTAACCCTAACGCTAACCTAACCCAAAACCTAACCCTAACCCTAACCCTATCCCTAACCCTAACACAAACCCAAACCCTAACTCTAATTCTAACCCTAACCCAAACACAAACCCTAACCCAAACCCTAAACCTAACTCTAACCCAAAACCAAACCCTAACCTTAACCCTAACCCAAATCCTAACCCTAAACCTAATCCTAACCCAAACCCAAAACCTAACCCTAACCCAAACCCAAACCCTAACCCTAACACAAATCCTAACCCTAACCTAAACCCAGACCCTAATCCTAACCCTAACCCTAGCCCAAACCAAACCGTAACCCTAATCCTAACCTTAACAGCTAACCCAAATCAAAACCGAAACCCTAACCGTAACCCTAACCCTCAACCTAACCCTAACCCAACCCTAAACCTAAGCCTAAACCAAACCCTAACCCTAACCCTAACCCTAACCTTAACACAAACCCTAACCATAACACTAACCCTAACACTAACCCTAACCCTAAAAGAAACCCAAACCCTAACCCTAACCCTAACCCTAACCCTAAACCTAACCCAAACCCTAAACCTAACCCAAACCCTAAACCTAACCCTAAAACTAAACCAAACCCAATCCCTAACCCAAACCAATCCCTAACCCTAGGCTTAACCCTAAATCTAAACGAAACCCTAACCCTAACCCTAACCCTAACCCTAACCCAAAGCCTAACCCTAAACCTAACCCTAACTCTAAACTTAAACCAAACTCTAACCCTAACCCAAACCCTAAAACTAACCCTAACCCTAACCCTAACCCAAACCCTAAACCTAACACTAACCCAAACCCTAACCCTATCACTAACCCTAACATAAAACCTAAGCCTAAACCTAACCCTAACCCTTAACCTAACCCAAACCCTAACCCTATCACTAACCCTAACCTTAATCCAAACCCTAACCATAAACCTAACCTTAACCTTAAACCAAACCCTAACTCTAAAATTAAACCTAACACTAACCCTAACCCTAACCCAAACCCAAAACCTAAACCTAACCCTAAACCTAACCCTAACGCTAACCCTAACAATAAACCTAACCCAAAACCTCACCCTAACCCTAACTCTAATCCTAACCCTAACCCTAACCCTAAACCAAACCCTAAATCTAACCCTAACCCTAACCCTAACCAAAACGAAACCCAATCCCTAACACTGAAGTTAACAGTAACCCTAAACATAACCCTTACCCAAACCCTAAACATAACCCTAACCCGAACCTTAACCCAAAACCCTAACCCTAACATTAACCCTAAACCTAACCCTAACCCTAACAAAAACCCTTACCCTAACCCTAACCCTAACCCTAACCCTAACCCTAACCCTAACCCTAACCCTAATCCAAAGCCTAACCCTAACCCTAACCCTAACCCGAACCCTAACCCTAACCCTAACCCTAACGCCATCCCAAACCCAAACTCTAATCCTAACAATAACCCTAACCCTAACCCTAATTCTAACCCTAACCCTAATTCTAACCCTAACCCTAACTCTAACCTTAACGGAAAGCCTAACTCTAACCATAACCGTAACCCTAATCCAATCCCAATCCCTAACCCTAACCCTAACCCTAACCCTAACCCTAACCCTAACCCTAACCCAATCCCAAACCCAAACTCTAACCCTAACAATAACCCTAACCCTAACCCTAAAACAAACCCAAACTCTAACCATAACACTAACCCGTACCCTAACCCTAACCCAAACTCAAACCCTAACCCTAACCCTAACCATAACCCTAATCCTAACCCTAACCCAAACCCTATACCTAACCCTAACCCAAATATTAACCTTAAACCTAACCCAAATACTAACCCTAACCCAAACCAAACCTTAACCGTAACCCTAACCCTAACACTAAGCCAAACCCAAACCCAAAAACCTAACCCTAATCTTAACCCTAAACCTAACCCTAACCCTAAACCTAACCTAAACCCAAACCCTAACCCTAACAATAACCCGTACCCTAACCCTAACCCAAACTCAAAACCATAACCGTAACCCTAACTATAACCTAACCCTAACCCTAAACCCTAACACTAACCCTAACGCTAATCCTAACCCTAAACCTAAACCTAACCCAAACCCTAACCCTAACCTTAACCATAAACCAAACCCTAATCCAAACCCTTACACTAACCCTAACCCTAACACTTATCCAAACCAAACCCTAACCCTAATCCTAACGCTAACCCTAACCCTAAACATAACCCTAAACCTAACCGAAACCCTAACCCTAACCCTAACCGTAACCCTAACTGAAACTCAAACAAGAAACCTAACCCTAAACCGAACCGATACCCAAACTGTAACCATAACCCTATCCCTAACCCTAAACCTAATCCTAACCCTAACTCAAACCCAAACCCTATCCCCAACACAAACCCTTACCCTACCCTAATCCAAACCCTAAACCTAACCCTAACCCTTACCCTAACTGTAACCCTAACCCTAACCCTAACCCTCATCCTA
>CM069551.1:9137500-9142500 GCA_035773235.1 Eospalax fontanierii
AAAACTAAACCTAACACTAACCCTAACCTTAACGCAACCCCAAAACCTAACCCTAACCCTAACACTAACCTTAACGCAAACCCTAAGCCTAACGCTAACCCTAACCCTAAACCTAACCCAAAACCTCACCCTAACCCTAACTCTAATCCTAACCCTAACCCTAACACTAAACCAAACCCTAAATCTAACCCTAACCCGAACCCTAACCCTAACCAAAACGAAACCCAAACCCTAACACTGAAGTTAACAGTAACCCTAAACATAACCCTAACCCAAACCCTAAACGTAACCCTAACCCGAACCCTAACCCAAAACCATAACCCTAACATTAACCCTAACCCTAACCCTAAAAAAAACCCGTACCCTAACCCAAACCCTAACCCTAACCTTAACCCTAACCCAAACCGAAAACCTAATCCTCACCCTAACCCTAACCCAAACCCAATCCCTAACCCAAACCCTAACCCTAACCCTAACCCTAACCCTAAGCCTAACCCAAACCCTAACCCTAACCCAAACCCTAACCCTAACCTTAACCAAACCCTACATCTAACACTAACCCTAACCCTAACCCTAACCCTAACCCTATCCCTAACGCTAACACAAACCCAAACACTAAACCTAATCCTAATCCTAACCCAAACCCAAACCCGAACCCTAACCCTAACACTAACCTTAACCTTAACCCTAACCCTAACCCTAACCCTAACCCTAACCCTAAACCAAACCCAAAACCTAACCCAAACCCTATCCCTAACCTGAACCCTAACCTAAACCCAAACCCTAACACTAACCCTAAACCTAACCCTAACCCTAACGCTAACCTAACCCAAAACCTAACCCTAACCCTAACCCTATCCCTAACCCTAACACAAACCCAAACCCTAACTCTAATTCTAACCCTAACCCAAACACAAACCCTAACCCAAACCCTAAACCTAACTCTAACCCAAAACCAAACCCTAACCTTAACCCTAACCCAAATCCTAACCCTAAACCTAATCCTAACCCAAACCCAAAACCTAACCCTAACCCAAACCCAAACCCTAACCCTAACACAAATCCTAACCCTAACCTAAACCCAGACCCTAATCCTAACCCTAACCCTAGCCCAAACCAAACCGTAACCCTAATCCTAACCTTAAAAGCTAACCCAAATCAAAACCGAAACCCTAACCGTAACCCTAACCCTCAACCTAACCCTAACCCAACCCTAAACCTAAGCCTAAACCAAACCCTAACCCTAACCCTAACCCTAACCTTAACACAAACCCTAACCATAACACTAACCCTAACACTAACCCTAACCCTAAAAGAAACCCAAACCCTAACCCTAACCCTAACCCTAACCCTAAACCTAACCCAAACCCTAAACCTAACCCAAACCCTAAACCTAACCCTAAAACTAACCCAAACCCAATCCCTAACCCAAACAAATCCCTAACCCTAGGCTTAACCCTAAACCTAAACGAAACCCTAACCCTAACCCTAACCCTAACCCTAACCCAAAGCCTAACCCTAAACCTCACCCTAACTCTAAACTTAAACCAAACTCTAACCCTAACCCAAACCCTAAAACTAACCCTAACCCTAACCCTAACCCAAACCCTAAACCTAACACTAACCCTAACACTAACCCTAACCCTAACCCAAACATAAAACCTAAGCCTAAACCTAACCCTAACCCTTAAACTAACCCAAACCCTAACCCTATCACTAACCCTAACCTTAATCCAAACCCTAACCATAAACCTAACCCTAACCTTAAACCAAACCCTAACTCTAAAATTAAACCTAACACTAACCCTAACCCTAACCCAAACCCAAAACCTAAACCTAACCCTAAGCCTAACCCTAACCCTAACGCTAACCCTAACAATAAACCTAACCCAAAACCTCACCCTAACCCTAACTCTAATCCTAACCCTAACCCTAACCCTAAACCAAACCCTAAATCTAACCCTAACCCTAACCCTAACCAAAACGAATCCCAATCCCTAACACTGAAGTTAACAGTAACCCTAAACATAACCCTAACCCAAACCCTAAACATAACCCTAACACGAACCCTAACCCAAAACCCTAACCCTAACATTAACCCTAAACCTAACCCTAACCTAACAAAAACCCTTACCCTAACCCTAACCCTAACCCTAACCCTAACCCTAATTCAAAGCCTAACCCTAACCCTAACCCTAACGCTAACCCTAACCCTACCCCCATCCCAAACCCAAACTCTAACCCTAACAATAACCCTAATCCTAACCCTAATTCTAACCCTAACCCTAATTCTAACCCTAACCCTAAACCTAACCCTAACTCTAACCTTAACGGAAAGCCTAACTCTAACCATAACCGTAACCCTAATCCAATCCGAATCCCAAACCCTAACCCTAACCCTAACCCTAACCCTAACCCAATCCCAAACCCAAACTCTAACCCTAACAATAACCCTAACCCTAACCCTAAAACAAACCCAAACTCTAACCCTAACACTCACCCGTACCCTAACCCTTACCCAAACTCAAACCCTAACCCTAACCCTAACCATAACCCTAATCCTAACCCTAACCCAAACCCTATACCTAACCCTAACCCAAATATTAACCTTAAACCTAACCCAAATACTAACCCTAACCCAAACCAAACCTTAACCGTAACCCTAACCCTAACACTAAGCCAAACCCAAACCCAAAAACCTAACCCTAATCTTAACCCTAAACCTAACCCTAACCCTAAACCTAACCCAAACCCAAACCCAAACCCTAACCCTAACACTAACCCGTACCCTAACCCTAACCCAAACTCAAAACCATAACCGTAACCCTAACTATAACCTAACCCTAACCCTAAACCCTAACACTAACCCTAACGCTAATCCTAACCCTAAACCTAAACCTATCCCAAACCCTAACCCTAACCTTAACCATAAACCAAACCCTAATCCAAACCCTTACACTAACCCTAACCCTAACACTTATCCAAACCAAACCCTAACCCTAATCCTAACGCTAACCCTAACCCTAAACATAACCCTAAACCTAACCGAAACCCTAACCCTAACCCTAACCGTAACCCTAACTCAAACTCAAACAAGAAACCTAACCCTAAACCGAACCGATACCCAAACTGTAACCATAACCCTAACCCTAACCCTAAACCTAATCCTAACCCTAACTCAAACCCAAACCCTATCCCCAACACAAACCCTTACCCACCCCTAATCCAAACCCTAAACCTAACCCTAACCCTTACCCTAACTGTAACCCTAACCCTAACCCTAACCCTAATCCTAACCCTAACCCTAATCCTAACCCTAACCCTAAACCTAATCCTATCCCTAACCCTAAACCAAACCCTAAACCGAACCCTAACCCTAAATCTAACCCTAACACTAAACTTAACCGTAAACAGAAACCTAACCCTAACCCTAACCCTAACCCTAATCCTAAACCTAACCCAAACCCTAAACCTAACCCTCACCCTAAACCAAACCATAAAACTAACCCAAACCCTATCCCTAACCCAAACCAATCCCTAACCCTAGGTTTAAACCTAAACCTAAACGAAACCCTAACCCTAACCCTAACCCTAACCCTAAGCCAAAGCCTAACCCTAAACCTAACCCTAACCCTAACCTTAAACCAAACTCTAACCCTAACCCAAACCCTAAAACTAACCCTAACCCTAACAAAAACCCTAAACCTAACACTAACCCTAACACTAACGCAAACACTAACCCAAACCTAAACGCTAAGCCTAAACCTAACCCTAACCCTTAACCTAACCCAAACCCTAACCCTAACCCTAACCCTAACCTTAAACCAAACCCTAACCATAAACCTAACCCTAACCTTAAACCAAACCCTAACTCTAAAACTAAACCTAACACTAACCCTAACCTTAACGCAAACCCAAAACCTAACCCTAACCCTAACACTAACCTTAACGCAAACCCTAAGCCTAACGCTAACCCTAACCCTAAACCTAACCCAAAACCTCACCCTAACCCTAACTCTAATCCTAACCCTAACCCTAACACTAAACCAAACCCTAAATCTAACCCTAACCCGAACCCTAACCCTAACCAAAACGAAACCCAAACCCTAACACTGAAGTTAACAGTAACCCTAAACATAACCCTAACCCAAACCCTAAACGTAACCCTAACCCGAACCCTAACCCAAAACCATAACCCTAACATTAACCCTAACCCTAACCCTAAAAAAAACCCGTACCCTAACCCAAACCCTAACCCTAACCTTAACCCTAACCCAAACCGAAAACCTAATCCTCACCCTAACCCTAACCCAAACCCAATCCCTAACCCAAACCCTAACCCTAACCCTAACCCTAACCCTAACCCTAACCCTAACCCTAAGCCTAACCCAAACCCTAACCCTAACCCAAACCCTAACCCTAACCTTAACCAAACCCTACATCTAACACTAACCCTAACCCTAACCCTAACCCTAACCCTATCCCTAACGCTAACACAAACCCAAACACTAAACCTAATCCTAATCCTAACCCAAACCCAAACCCGAACCCTAACCCTAACACTAACCTTAACCCTAACCCTAACCCTAACCCTAACCCTAACCCTAACCCTAAACCAAACCCAAAACCTAACCCAAACCCTATCCCTAACCTGAACCCTAACCTAAACCCAAACCCTAACACTAACCCTAAACCTAACCCTAACCCTAACGCTAACCTAACCCAAAACCTAACCCTAACCCTAACCCTATCCCTAACCCTAACACAAACCCAAACCCTAACTCTAATTCTAACCCTAACCCAAACACAAACCCTAACCCAAACCCTAAACCTAACTCTAACCCAAAACCAAACCCTAACCTTAACCCTAACCCAAATCCTAACCCTAAACCTAATCCTAACCCAAACCCAAAACCTAACCCTAACCCAAACCCAAACCCTAACCCTAACACAAATCCTAACCCTAACCTAAACCCAGACCCTAATCCTAACCCTAACCC
>CM069551.1:9147500-9150000 GCA_035773235.1 Eospalax fontanierii
AAGCCTAACCCTAACCCTAACCCTAACAATAACCCAAACCCAAACCCTAACACTAAACCTAACCCTAACCCGAACCCTTTACGAACTCTAACCCTAACCCTAACCCTAACCCTAACCCTAACCCTAACCCTAACCCTAACCCTAACTCAAACCCAAACCCTAACCCTAACACAAACCCTTACCCTACCCTAATCCAAAACCTAAACCTAACCCTAACCGTAACCCTAACGCTAAACCTAACACTAACCCTAATCCCAAACCTAACCCTAATCCTGACCTTAACCCTAAACCTAATGCTAACACTAACCCTAAACCGAACCCTAAACCAAACCCTAACTCTAACCCAAACCCAAACCCAAAACCTAACCCTTGCCCTAACCCTAACCCAAACCCTAATCCTAACCCTAACCCTAAACCTAACCGTAACCCTAAGTGTAAACCTAACCCTAACCCAAACCCAAATCCTAAATCTAACCCTAACCCAAACCCTAATCCTAACCCTAACCCTAAACCTAACCGTAACCCTAAGTGTAAACCTAACCCTAACCCAAACCCAAATCCTAAATCTAACCCTAACCCTAACCCTAACCCTAAACCTAACCCTAACCCAAACCCTAACCCTAATCCTAACCCTAACCCTATCCCAAACCCAAACCCTAACCCTAACCCTACACCTAACCCTAAACCAAACCCTAACCCTAACCCGAACCCTAACCCAAACCCAACTCTAACCCTAACTTTAACCCTAACCCTACCCCCAACCATAACCCAAACCCTAACCCTAACCCTCACCCTAAACCTAACCCTATCCCAAACACTAAACTTAACCCTAACGCTAACACTTACCCTAACGCAAACCAAACCGTAATCGTAACCCTAACCCTTACCCTAACCCAAACCCAAAACCAAAACCTAACCCTAATCTTAACTCTAAACCTAACCCTAACCATAACCCTAACCCAAACCCTAACTTTAACCCTTACATTAACCCTAACGCAAACCCAAATCCTAACCCTAACCCAAACACTAACCCTAACCAAAACCTTAACCCTAATCCTAACCCTTATCCTATCCGTAACCCTAACCCTAACCCTAACCCTCAACCTAACGCTAACCCTAGTCCTAACCCTAAACTAAACTCTAACCCTAAAATTACCCTAACCCCAACCAAACCCTAACCATGAGCCTAACCCTAACCGTAGCCCAAACCCAAACGCTAACCCTAAATTTTACCCTAACCGTAACCCTAACCTTAACCCAAACCCAAACCCAACCCGAACCATAACCCTAACCCTAACCCTAACCCAAACCCCTACCCTAAACCTAACCTTAACCCTAACCCTAACCCTAATCCTAACCCAAACCCTAACCCTAACCCTAACCCAAACCCTAATCCTAACCCTAACCCTAACCCAAAATCTATAACAAACCAAAATCTAACCCTAACCAAAATCCTAACCCTAACCCTAAACCTTACACAAAACCTAATCCTAAAACTAATCCTAACCCTAACACAAACCCTAACCCTAACTGTAAACCTAACACTAACCTAAACCAAACCCTAAAGTTAACCCTAACCCTAGCGCTAACCCTAACCCAAACCCTAACCCTAACTGTAAACCTAACCCTAACCCTAACCCTAATACTAACCCTAACGCTAAAACTAACAGAAACCCAAACCAGAACCCTAATCCTAACCCTAAACCTTACCCTATCCCAAACCCAAACTCTAACCCTAATCCTAATCCTAACACTAAACCTAACCCTAAACCTAACCCTAACCCAAAGGCTAACCCTAACCCTAACCCTAACCCTAATCTTAATACTTAACCTAACCCTAAATTTAACCCAAACCCTAACGCTAACCCAAACCCTAACACTAACACTAATCCTAACCCAAACGCAAACCCTAGCACTAACACTAAATCTTCCCTAACCCTAATCCAAACCCAAACTCTAACACTACCCCTAACCCTAACCCAAACCCGAACCCTAAACCGAACCCTAACCCTAACTGTAACCCTAACCCAATACCTAACCCTAACCCTAACCCAAACCCAAAACCTAACCATAAACTTAACCGTAAACGTAACCCTAACACTAAACCTAACACAAACCCAAACCCTAACCCTAACACTAACCCGTACCCTAACCCTAACACAAACTCAAAACCCTAACCATAACCCTAAACATAACCTAACCCTAAACCTAAACTCTAACCCTAATTCTAATCCTAACCCTAACCCTAAACCTAACCCAAACCCTAATCTTAACCTTAACCCTAAACTAAACCCTAATCCAAACCCTTACACTAACCCTAACCCTAACACTTACCCAAACCAAACCCTAAACCTAATCCTAAAGCTAACCCTAACCCTAAACCTAACCCTAATCCTAACCCAAACCCTAACCCTAACCCTAACCCTAACCCAATCTCAAACCATAAACCTAACCCTAATCCGAAACCATACCCAAACTGTAACCCTAAACCTAACCCTAA
>CM069551.1:9152500-9182500 GCA_035773235.1 Eospalax fontanierii
CCCTAAACCTAACCCTAATCCTAACCCTAACCCTACCCCTAAACCAAAACCTAACCCTAACCTTAACCCTAAACCAAACCCTAATCCAAACTCTAATACTAACTCTAACCCTAACAGTAACCCAAACCAAACCATAACCGTAACTCTAACCCTAACCCTAATCCCCACCCTAACCCTAAACCTAACCCTAACCCTAATTCTAACCCTAACCCTAATTCTAACCCTAACCCTAAGTCTAACCTTAACCGAAAGACTAACTCTAACCATAACCGTAACTCTAACCCAATCCCAATCCCAAACCCTAACCTAACACTAACCCTTACCCTAACCATAACCCTAACACAAATCCAAACACTAACACTAACCCTAAATCTTACCCTAAATCGAAACCTAAACCGAACACTAACCCTAATCCAAAGCCTAACCCTAACCCTAACTCTAACCCTAAACCTAACCCTAACCCAATCCCAAACCCAAACTCTAACCCTAACAATAACCCTAACCCTAACCCTAAAACAAACCCAAACTCTAACCCTAGCACTAACCCGTACCGTAACCCTAACCCAAACTCAAATCCTAACCCTAACCCTAACCATAACCCTAATCCTAACCCTAACCCAAACCCTATACCTAACCCTAACCCAAACATTAACCTTAATCCTAACCCAAACACTAACCCTAACCCAAACCAAACCTTAACCGTAACCCTAACCCTAACCCAAACCCTAATCCAAACCCAAACCCAAAACCTAACCCTAATCTTAACCGTAAACCTAACCCTAACACTAAACCTAAGGCAAAGCCAAACCGGAACCTTAACACTAACCCGGACCCTAACCCTAACCCAAACTCAAAACCCTAACCCTAACCCTAACCATAACCTAACCCTAACCCTAAACCCTAACCCTAATCCTAATCCTAACCCTAAACCTAAACCTAACCCAAACCCTAACCCTAACCTTAACCCTAAACCTAAGCCTAATCCAAACCCTTACACTAACCCTAACCCTAACACTTACCCAAACCAAACCCTAACCCTAATCCTAACGCTAACCCTAACCCTAAACCTAACCCTAATCCTAACCCAAACCCTAACCCTAAACCTAACCCTAACCCAAACCAAAACCCATAACCTAACCCTAAACCTAATCCTAACCCTAATCCAAACCCAAACCCTAACCATAAAGCTATTCAAAACCCTAACCCTAACCCTAACCCTAACCCTAATCCTAACCCTAATCCTAACGCTACCCCTAACCCTAACCCTAACCCTAACTCAAACCCAAACCCTAAACCTAAACCCTTACCCTACCCTAATCCAAACCCTAAACCTAACCCTAATCGTAACCCTAACTCTAACCCTAACACTAACCCTAATCCTAACCCTAACCCTAATCCTAACACTAACCCTAAACCTAATCCTAACCCTAATCCTAAACCAAACCCTAAACCAAACCCTAACTCTAACCCTAACACTAACCCTAATCCTAACCCTAACCCTAATCCTAACCCTAACCCTAACCCTAACCTAACCCTAACCGTAACCCTAACGCTAAACCTAACACTAACCCTAATCCGAAACCTAACCCTAATCCTGAACTTAACCCTAAACCTAATGCTAACCCTAACCCTAAACCGAACCCTAACTCTAACCCAAACCCAAACCCTAAACCTAACCCTTGCCCTAACCCTAACCCAAACCCTAATCCTAACCCTAACCCTAAACCTAACCGTAACCCTAAGTGTAAACCTAACCCTAACCCAAACCCAAATCCTAAATCTAACCCTAACCCTAACCCTAACCCTAAACCTAACCCTAACCCAAACCCAAACCCTAATCCTAACCCTAACCCTATCCCAAACCCAAACCCTAACCCTAACCCTACACCTAACCCTAAACCAAACCCTAACCCTAACCCGAACCCTAACCCAAACCCAAATCTAACCCTAACCTTAACCCTAACCCTACCCCTAACCATAACCCAAACACTAACCCTAACCCTCACCCTAAACCTAACCCTATACCAAACACTAAACTTAACCCTAACGCTAACACTAACCCTAACGCAATCCAAACCTTAATCGTAACCCTAACCCTTACCCTAACCCAAACCCAAAACCTAACCCTAATCTTAACTCTAAACCTAACCCTAACCATAACCCTAACCCAAACCCTAACTCTAACCCTTACTTTAACCCTAACACAAACCCAAATCCTAACCCTAACCCAAACACTAACCCTAACCAAAACCTTAACCCTAAACCAAACCCTAATCCTAACCCTTATCCTATCCGTAACCCTAACCCTAACCCTAACCCTAACCCTAACCCTAATCCTAACCCTAACCCAAACCCAAACCCTAATCCTAACCCTAACCCTAACCGTAACCCAAACCCTTACGCTAAGCTTAACCCTAAACCTAACCCTACCCCAAACCCCAACCCTAACACTAATCCTAACCCTAACCCTAACTCTAACGAAAACCCTAACCCTAACCTTAACCCTAAAGCAAATCCTAAGCCAAACCCTAACACTAACCCTAACCCTAACACTAACCAAACCAAACCCTAAGCCTAAATGTAACCCTAACCCTAACCCTAACCGAAACCCAAAAAATAACCCTAAACCTAACCGTAAACCAAACGCATTCCCTAACCCTAAGCCTAACCCTAAACCTAACCCTAACCATAATCCTAACCCAAATCCAAACCCTAAGCCTAACCCTAACCCTACCCCTAAACTTAAACCTAACCCGAATCCTAACAATAACCCTAACCCTAACCCAAAGCTAACCCTAACCCTAACCCTAACCCTAACACAAACCCAAACCCTAACACTAAACCTAACCCTAACCCGAACCCTTTACCGAACCCTAAACCTAACCCTAACCCTAACCCTAATATAAAACCCTATCCCTAACCCTAACCCTAACCCTAACCCTAATTCTAACGTTAACCCTAAAACTAACCCTAACTCTAACCTTAACCGAAAGCCTAACCCTAACCATAACCATAACCCTAACCCAATCCCAATCTCGAACCCTAACGCTAACACTAACCCTTACCCTAACCCTAACCCTAACCCTAACCCAAATCCAAACCCTAACACTACCCCTAACTCTTACCCTAAATCGAACCCTAAACCAAACACTAACCCTAATCCAAAGCCTAACCCTAACCCTAACCCTAACCCTAACACTTACCCAAACCAAACCCTAACCCTAATCCTAACGCTAACCCTAACCCTAAACCTAACCCTAATCCTAACCCAAACCCTAACCCTAACCCAAACTCAAACCATAAATCTAATCCTAACCCGAACCCATACCCAAACAGTAACACTAACACTAACCCTAACCGTAAACCTAACCCTAACACTACCTCAAACCCAAACCCTAACCCTAACACAAACCCTTACCCTACCCTAATCCAAACCCTAAACCTAACCCTAATCCTAACCCTAACTCTAACCCTAACACTAACCCTAATCCTAACCCTAACCCTAATCCTAACCTTAACCCTAAACCTAATCCTAACCCTAATCCTAAACCAAACCCTAAACCGAACCCTAACCCTAACCCTAACCCTAACCCTAAACTTAACCTTAACCAGAAACCTAACCCTAACACTAACCCTAACCCTAACCATAAGCCTAACCGTAAATGTAGCTCTAATCCTAACCCAAACCCTAACACAAACCCTAATCCTAATCCAAACCAAAACCAAACCCTAACTCTAAACAACCCTAACCATAATCCGAACCCTAAACCTAACCCTAAATGTATCCCTAACCTGAACCCAAACCCTAACCCTAACCCTAACCCTAACCGAAACACTAACCGTAACCCTAAGCCTAAACCTAACCCTAACCCTAACCCCAACCCTAACCGTATCCCTAAACATTACCCGAATTCAAAACCGAAGGCTAACTCTAACCCTAATTCACACCCTAATCCTAACCCTAACCCAAACCTAACACTAATCCTAACCCAAAACCTAACCCTAACCCTAACACTTACCCTAATCCTAACCCTAAACCTAACCCTAAACCTAACCCAACCCTAAATCAAGCCTTACCCTAACTCTAACCCTAAACCTAACCCAATCCCAAACCAACACCCTTACCCTAACACTAACCATAACCCTTACCCTACCCTAACCCAAACACAAACCCTAAACCTAACGCTAATCCAAAACCTAAACCTACCCGTTACCCTAACAATAACCCTAACCCAAACCCAAACCCTAACCCTAACACTAACCCGTACCCTAACCATAACCGAAACTCAAACACTAAACCTAAATCTAACCCTAACCCTAATCCTAACCCTAAACCTAAACCTAACCCTAACCCTAAACTTAACCCAAACCCTAACCCTAACCGTAACCCTAACCGTAACCCAAACCCTAACCCTAACTCTAACCCTAACACTAACCCTAAAGTAAAGCAAACCCTAACCCTAACCCTAAACCTAAACCTAACCCTAACCCAAACCAAAACCCTAACCCTAACACAAACCCTTATCCTACCCTAATCCAAACCCTAATCCTAACCCTAACCCTAAACCTAACCCTAAACTTAACACAAACCCAAACCCTATCCCTAACCCTAACCCTAACCCTAACCCAAACTCAAACCCTAACCCTAACCCTAACCATAACCCTAACCCTAACCCTAAACCCTAACCCTAAGCCTAACCTTAACCCTAACCCTAACCCTAACTAAAAACCTAACCCTAACCTTAACCCTAAAGCAAATCCTAAGCCAAACCCTAACACTAACCCTAACCCTAACACTAACCAAACCAAACCCTAACCCTAAATGTAACCCTAAACCTAACCCTAACCCAAACACATTCCCTAACCCTAAGCCTAACCCTAAACCTAACACTAACACTAATCCTAAACCAAATCCAAACCCTAAGCCTAACCCTAACCCTACCCCTAATCTTAAACCTAACCCGAATCCTAACCCTGACCTAACCCCAACCCAAAGCCTAACCCTAACCCTAACCCTAACGCTAACCCAAACCCAAACCCTAACACTAAACCAAACCCTAACCCGAACCCTTTACCGAACCCTAACCCTAACCCCAACCCTAACCCTAATCCAAACCCTATCCCTAACCCTAACCCAAACCCTAACCCTAATTCTAACCCTTAAGCTAAAACGAACCCTAACTCTAACCTTAACCGAAAGCCTAACCCTAACCATAACCATAACCCTAACCCAATCCCAATCCCAAACCCTAACCCTAACACTAACCCTTACCCTAACCCTAACCCAAACCCAAACCCTAACCATAACACTAAGCCGTACCCTAACCCTAACCCAAACTCAAAACCCTAACCTTAACCCTAACCATAACCTAAACCTAACCCTAAACCCTAACCCTAATCCTACTCCTAACCCTAAACCTAATCCTAACCCAAACCCTAACCCTAAACTTAACCCTAAACCAAAGCCTAATCCAAACCCTTACACAAACCCTAACCCTAACACTTACCCAAACCAAACCCTAACCCTAATCCTAACGCTTATCCAAACCCTAAACCTAACCCTAATCCTAACCCAAACCCTATCCCTAACCCTAACCCTAACCCAAACTCAAATCATAAACCTAACCCTAACCCAAACCCATACTCACACTGTAACCCTAACCCTAACCCTAACCCTAACCCTAACCCTAACCCTAACTCAAACCCAAACCCTAACCCTAACACAAACCCTTACCCTACCCTAATCCAAACCCTAAACCTAACCCTAACCCTAACCCTAACTCTAAACCTAACACTAACCATAACCCGAAACCTAACCCTAATCCTGAACTTAACCCTAAACCTAATCCTAACCCTAACGCAAACCCAAACCCTACCCCTAATCCTAACGCTAACCCTAACCCTAAACCTAACCCTAATGCTAACCCAAACCCTAACCCTAACCCTAACCCTAACCCAAACCCAAACCATAAACCTAACCCTAACCCGAACCCATACTCACACTGTAACCCTAACCCTAACCCTAACCCTAACCCTAACCCTAACTCAAACCCAAACCCTAACCCTAACACAAACCCTTACCCTACCCTAATCCAAACCCTAAACCTAACCCTAACCCTAACCCTAACTCTAAACCTAACACTAACCCTAATACGAAACCTAACCCTAATCCTGACCTTAACCCTAAACCTAATCCTAACCCTAACCCAAACCCAAACCCTAAACCTAACCCTTACCCTAACCCTAACCCAAACCCTAATCCTAACCCTAACCCTAAACCTAACCGTAAACCTAAGTGTAAACCTAAACCTAACCCAAACCCAAATCCTAAATCTAACCCTAATCCTAACCCTAACCCTATCCCAAACCCAAACCCTAAGACTAACCCAAACCTAACCCTAACCCAAACCCTAACCCTAACCCTAACCCTAACCGAAACCCTAACCGTAACCCTAACCTAAACCTAACCCTAACCCTAACCCAAACCCTAACCATATCCCTAAACGTTACCCGAACTCTAAACCGAAGGCTAACCCTAACCCTAATTCACACCCTAATCCTAACCCTAACCCTAAACCTAACACTAATCCTAACCCAAAACCTAACCCTAACCCTAACCCTTACCCTAATCCTAACCTTAACACTAACCCTAACCCTAAACCTAACCCTAACCCTAACTCAAACCCAAACCCTAACGCTAACACAAACCCTTACCCTACCCTAATCCAAAACCTAAACCTAACCCTAACCGTAACCCTAACGCTAAACCTAACACTAACCCTAATCCGAAACCTAACCCTAATCCTGACCGTAACACTAAAACTAATGCTAACCCTAACCCTAAACCGAACCCTAACTCTAACCCAAACCCAAACCCTAAACCTAACCCTTGCCCTAACCCTAACCCAAACCCTAATCCTAACCCTAACCCTAAACCTAACCGTAACCCTAAGTGTAAAACTAACTCTAACCCAAACCCAAATCCTAAATCTCACCCTAAACCTAACCCTAACCCTAAACCTAACCCTAACCCAAACCCAAACCCTAATCCTAACCCTAAACCTATCCCAAACCCAAACCCTAACCCTAACCCTACACCTAACCCTAAACCAAACCCTAACCCTAACCCGAACCCTAACCCAAACCCAACTCTAACCCTAACCTTAACCCTAACCCTACCCCTAACCATAACCCAAACACTAACCCTAACCCTCATCCTAAACCTAACCCTATCCCAAACACTAAACTTAACCCTAACGCTAACACTAACCCTAACGCAATCCAAACCTTAATCGTAACCCTAACCCTTACCCTAACCCAAACCCAAAACCAAAACCTAACCCTAATCTTAACTCTAAACCTAACCCTAACCATATCCCTAAACCAAACCCTAACTCTAACCCTTACTTTAACCCTAACTCAAACCAAAATCCTAACCCTAACCCAAACACTAACCCTAACCAAAACCTTAACCCTAAACCAAACCCTAATCCTAACCCTTATCCTATCCGTAACCCTAACCCTAACCCTAACCCTAACCCTAAACCTAACCCTAACCCAAACCCAAACCATAATCCTAACCCTAATCCTAACCCTAACCCTAACCGTAACCCAAACCCTCACGCTAAGCTTAACCCTAAACCTAAACCTACCCCAAACCCCAACCCTAACACTAATCCTAACCCTTACCCTAACCCTAACGAAAACCCTAACTCTAACGTTAACCCTAAAGCAAATCCTAAGCCAAACCCTAACACTAACCCTAACCCTAACACTAACCAAACCAAACCCTACCCCTAAATGTAACCCTAACCCTAACCGTAACCGAAACCCAAAAAATAAACCTAAACCTAACCGTAACCCAAACGCATTCCCTAACCCTAAGCCTAACCCTAAACCTAACCCTAACCCTAATCCTAACCCAAATCCAAACCCTAAGCCTAACCCTAACCCGACACCTAATCTTAAACCTAACCCGAATCCTAACAATAACCCTAACCCTAACCCAAAGCCTAACCCTAACCCTAAACCTAACGCTAACACAAACCCAAACCCTAACACTAAACCTAACCCTAACCCGAACCCTTTACCGAACCCTAAACCTAACCCGAACCGTAACCCTAATCCTAATATAAAACCCTATCCCTAACCCTAACCCTAACCCTAACCCTAATTCTAACGTTAACCCTAAAACTAACCCTAACTCTAACCTTAACCGAAAGCCTAACCCTAACCATAACCATAACCCTAACCCAATCCCAATCCCGAACCCTAACGCTAACACTAACCCTTACCCTAACCCTAACCCTAACCCAAATCCAAACCCTAACACTACCCCTAACTCTTACCCTAAATCGAACCCTAAACCAAACACTAACCATAATCCAAATCCTAACCCTAACCCTAACCCTAACCCTAACCCTAAACCAATCCCAAATCCAAACCCTAACCCTAACAATAACCCTAACCCTGATCCTAAAACAAACCCAAACTCTAACCCTAACACTAACCCGTACCGTAACCCTAACCCAAACTCAAATCCTAACCCTAACCCTAACCCTAACCCTAAACCTAACCCTAATCCTAACCCAAACCCTAACCCTAACCCTAACCCTAACCCAAACTCAAACCATAAACCTAACCCTAACCCGAACCGATACCCACACTTTAACCCTAACCCTAACCCTAACCCTAACCCTAACCCTAAACCCTAACCCTAACCCTAATCCAAACCCAAAACCAAAACATAACCCTAATCTTAACTCTAATCCTAACCCGAAACTTAACCGTAACCCAAACCCTAACACTAACCCTTACTTTAACCCTAACGCAAACCCAAATCCCTACCATTATCCTATCCGTAACCCTAACCCTAACCCTAACCCTAACCCTAAACCTAACCCTAACCCAAACCCAAACCCTAAAGCTAACCCTAATCCTAACCCTAACCCTAAGCCAAACTCAAACCCTAACCCTAACCCTAACCATAACCCTAACCCTAACCCTAAACCCTAACCCTAACCCTAATCCTAACACTAACCCTAACCCTAACGAAAACCTTAACCCTAACCTTAACCCTAAATCAAATCCTAAGCCAAACCCTAACACTAACCATAACCCTAACACTAACCAAACCAAACCCTAACCCTAAATGTAACCCTAACCCTAACCGAAACCCAAAAAAAACCCTAAACCTAACCCTAACCCAAACGCATTCCCTAACCCTAGGCCTAACCCTAAACCTATCCCTAACCCTAATCCTAACCAAAACCCAAACCCGATGCCTAACCCTAACCCTACGCCTAATCTTAAACCTAACCCGAATCCTAACCCTAACCCTAACCCTCACCCAAAGCCTAACCCTAACCCTAACCCTAACAATAACCCAAACCCAAACCCTAACACTAAACCTAACCCTAACCCGAACCCTTTACCGAACCCAACCCTAACCCTAACCCTAACCCTAACCCTAACTCAAACCCAAATCCTAACCCTAACACAAAACCTTACCCTATCCTAATCCAAAACCTAAACCTAACCCTAACCGTAACCCTAACGCTAAACCTAACACTAACCCTAATCTGAAACCTAACCCTAATCCTGAACTTAACCCTAAACCTAATGCTAACCCTAACCCTAAACCGATCCCTAAACCGAACACTAATTCTAACCCAAACCCAAACCCTAAACCTAACCCTTGCCCTAACCCTAACCCAAACCGTAATCCTAACCCTAACCCTAACCCTAAACCTAACCCTAACCCTAACCCTAAACCTAATCCTAACCCAAACCCAAACCCTAATCCTAACCCTAATCCTAACCCTAACCCTAACCGTAACCCAAACCCTCACGCTAAGCTTAACCCTAAACCTAACCCTACCCCAAACCCCAACCCTAACACTAATCCTAACCCTAACCCTAACCCTAACGAAAACCCTAACCCTAACCTTAACCCTAAAGCAAATCCTAAGCCAAACCCTAACACTAACCCTAACCCTAACTCTAACCAAACCAAAACCTACCCCTAAATGTAACCCTAACCCTAACCGTAACCGAAACCCAAAAAATAACCCTAAACCTAAACGTAAACCAAACGCATTCCCTAACCCTAAGCCTAACCCTAAACCTAACCCTAACCCTAATCCTAACCCAAATCCAAACCCTAAGCCTAACCCTAACCCGACCCCTAATCTTAAACCTAACCCGAATCCTAACAATAACCCTAACCCTAACCCAAAGCCTAACCCTAACCCTAACCCTAACGCTAACACAAACCCAAACCCTAACACTAAACCTAACCCTAACCCGAATCCTTTACCGAACCCTAAACCTAACCCTAACCCTAACCCTAATATAAAACCCTATCCCTAACCCTAACCCTAACCCTAATTCTAAAGTTAACCCTAAAACTAACCCTAACTCTAACCTTAACCGAAAGCCTAACCCTAACCATAACCATAACCCTAACCCAATCCCAATCCCGAACCCTAACGCTAACACTAACCCTTACCCTAACCCTAAACCTAACCCAAATCCAAACCCTAACACTACCACTAACTCTTACCCTAAATCGAACCCTAAACCAAACACTAACCATAATCCAAATCCTAACCTTAACCCTAAGCCTAACCCTAACCCTAAACCAATCCCAAATCCAAACCCTAACCCTAACAATAACCCTAACCCTGATCCTAAAACAAACCCAAACTCTAACCCTAACACTAACCCGTACTGTAACCCTAACAAAAACTCAAATCCTAACCCTAACACTAACCCTAACCCTAAACCTAACCCTAATCCTAACCCAAACCCTAACCCTAACCCTAACCCTAACACAAACTCAAACCATAAACCTAACCCTAACCCGAACGGATACCCACACTGTAACCCTAAGCCAAACCCTTACCCTAACCCTAACACTAAACCCTAACCCTAACCCTAATCCAAACCCAAAACCAAAACCTAACCCTAATCTTAACTCTAAACCTAACCCTAAACTTAACCGTAACCCAAACCCTAACTCTAAACCTTACTTTAACCCTAACGGAAACCCAAATCCCTACCATTATCCTATCCGTAACCCTAACCCTAACCCTAACCCTAAACCTAACCCTAACCCAAACCCAAACCCTAACCCTAACCCTAATCCTAACCCTAAGCCTAAGCCAAACTCAAACCCTAACCCTAACCCTAACCCTAACCCTAACCCTTAACCCTAAACCAAAGCCTAATCCAAACCCTTACACTAACCCCAACCCTAACACTTACCCAAACCAAACCCTAACCCTAATCCTAACGCTAACCCTAACCCTAAACCTAAACCTAATCCTAAACCAAACCCTAACCCTAACCCTAACCCTAACCCTAACCCAAACTCAAACCATAAACCTAATCCTACCCCCAACCCAAACTCACACTGCAACCCTAACCCTAACCCTAACCCTAACCCTAACTCAAACCCAAACCCTAACCCTAACACAAACACTTACCCTACCCTAATCCAAACCCTAAACCTAACCCTAACCCTAACCCTAACTCTAAACCTAACACTAACCCTAATCCGAAACCTAACCCTAATCCTGACCTTAACCCTAAACCTAATCCTAACCCTAACCCAAACCCAAACCCTAAACCTAACCCTTACCCTAAGCCTAACCCAAACCCTAATCCTAACCCTAACCCTAAACCTAACCGTAACCCTAAGTGTAAACCTAACCCTAACCCAAACCCATATCCTAAATCTAACCCTAACCCTAACTCTAAACCTAACCCTAACCCAAACCCTAACCCTAATCCTAACCCTAAACCTATCCCAAACCCAAACCCTAACCCTAACCCTAAACCTAACCCTAACCCAAACCCTAACCCTAACCCTAACCCTAACCCTAACCTTAACCCTAACGCAAACCCAACTCTAACCCTAACCTTAACCCTAACCCTACCCCTAACCATAACCCAAACCCAAACCCTAATCCTCACCCTAAACCTAACCCTATCCCAAACAATAACCTTAACCCTAACACTAACACTAACCCTAACGCAAACCAAACATTAATCATAACCCTAACCCTTACCCTAACCCAAACCCAAAACAAAAACCTAACCCTAATCTTAACTCTAAACCTAACCCTAACCATAAACCTAACCCAAACCCTAACTCTAACCCTTACTTTAACCCTAACGCAAACCCAAATACTAACCCTAAACCAAACACTAACCCTAACCAAAATCTTAACCCTAAACCAAACCCTAATCCTAACCCTTATCCTATTCGTAACCCTAACCCTAACCCTAACCCTAACCCTAACCCTAACCCTAACCCTAAACCTATCCCAAACCCAAACCCTAACCCTAACCCTAACCCTAACCGAAACCCTAACCGTAACCCTAACCTAAAGCTAACCCTAACCCTAACCCAAACCCTAACCCTATCCCTAAACTCTAAACCGAAGGCTAACCCTAACCCTAATTCACACCCTAATCCTAACCCTAACCCTAAACCTAACGCTAATCCTAACCCAAAACCTAACCCTAACCCTAACCCTTACCCTAATCCTAACCCTAACACTAACCCTGACCCTAAACGTAACCGTATCACTAACCCTATCCCTAATCCCTTACCCTAACCCTAATCCTAACCCTAACCCTAACGAAAACCCTAACCATAACTTTAACCCTAAAGCAAATCCTAAGCCAAACCCTAACACTAACTCTAACCCTAACACTAAACAAACCAAACTCTAACCCTAAATGTAACCCTAACCCTAACCCTAACCGAAACCCAAAAAATAACCCTAAACCTAACCCTAATCCTAGGCCTAACTCTAAACCTATCCCTAACACTAACCTTAACAATAACCAAAACCCAAACCCTAACACTAAACCTAACCCTAACCCGAACCCTTTACCGAACCCTAACCCTAACCCTAACCCTAACCCAAACCCAAACCCTAACCCTAACAATAACCCTAACCCTGACCATAAAACAAACCCAAACTCTAACCCTAACACTAACCCGTACCGTAACCCTAACCCAAACTCAAATCCTAACTCTAACCCTAACCATAACCCTAATCCTAACCCTAACCCAAACCCTATACCTAACCCTAACCCAAACATTAACCTTAATCCTAACCCAAACACTAACCCTAACCCAATCCAAACCTTAACCGTAACCCTAACCCTAACCCTAAGCCAAACCCAAACCCAAAACCTAACCCTAATCTTAACCGTAAACCTAACACTAAACCTAAACCTAACCCAAACCCTAACCCTAAACTTAACCCTAAGCCTAAGCCTAATCCAAACCCTTACACTAACCCTAAACCTAACACTTACCCAAACCAAACCCTAACCCTAATCCTAACGCTAACCCTAACCCTAAACCTAACCCTAATCCTAACCCAAACCCTAACCCTAAACTTAACCCTAAACCAAAGCCTAATCCAAACCCTTACACAAACCCTAACCCTAACACTTACCCAAACCAAACCCTAACCCTAATCCTAACGCTAATCCAAACCCTAACCCTAACCCTAAACCTAACCCTAATCCTAACCCAAACCCTAACCCTAACCCAAACTCAAACCATAAACCTAATCCTAACCCGAACCCATAACCAAACAGTAACACTAACCCTAACCCTAACCGTAAACCTAACCCTAACACTACCTCAAACCCAAACCCTAACCCTAACACAAACCCTTACCCTACCCTAATCCAAACCCTAAACCTAACCCTAATTCTTACCCTAACTCTAACCCTAACACTAACACTAATCCTAACCCTAACCCTAATCCTAAACCAAACCCTAAACCGAACCCTAACCCTAACACTAACCCTAACCCTAAACTTAACCGTAACCAGAAACCTAACCCTAACACTAACCCTAACCCTAAGCATAAGCCTAACCGTAAATGTAGCTCTAATCCTAACCCAAACCCTAACACAAACCCTAATCCTAACCCAAACCAAAACCAAACCCTAACTCTATACAACCCTAACCATAAACCGAACCCTAACCCTAACCCTAAACGTATCCCTAACCTGAACCCAAACCCTAACCCTAACCCTAACCCTAACCGAAACACTAACCGTAACCCTAAACCTAAACCTAACCCTAACCCTAACCCCAACCCTAACCCTATCCCTAAACGTTACCCGAATTCAAAACCGAAGGCTAACTCTAACCCTAATTCACACCCTAATCCTAACCCTAACCCTAAACCTAACACTAATCCTAACCCAAAACCTAACCCTAACCCTAACACTTACCCTAATCCTAACCCTAAACCTAACCCTAAACCTAACCCAACCCTAAACCAAAGCCTTGCCCTAACTCTAACCCTAAACCTAACCCAATCCCAAACCAAAACCCTAACCCTAACACTAACCATAACCCTTACCCTACCCTAACCCAAACACAAACCCTAAACCTAACGCTAATCCAAAACCTAAACCTACCCGTAACCCTAACCCTAACCCTAACCCTAACCCTAACCCTAACCCTAACCCTAACCCTAATTCTAACCCTAAAGCTAAAACGAACCCTAACTCTAACCTTAACCGAAAGCCTAACCCTAACCATAACCATAACCCTAACCCAATCCCAATCCCAAACCCTAACCCTAACACTAACCCTTACCCTAACCCTAACCCTAACCCAAATCCAAACCCTAACACTACGCCTAACTCTTACCCTAAATCGAACCATAAACCAAACACTAACCCTAATCCAAAGCCTAACCCTAAACCTAACCCTAAAACTAACCCTAACCCAATCCCAAACCCAAACCCTAACCCTAACAATAACCCTAACCCTGACCCTAAAACAAACCCAAACTCTAACCCTAACACTAACCCGTACCCTAACCCTAACCCAAACTCAAACCCTAACCCTAACCCTAACCATACCCCTAATCCTAACGCTAACCCAAACCCTATACCTAACCCTAACCCAAACATTAACCTTAATCCTAACCCAAACACTAACCCTAACCCAAACCAAACATTAACCGTAACCCTAACCCTAACCCTAAGATAAACCCAAACACAAAACCTAACCCTAATCTTAACCGTAAACCTAACCCTAACACTAAACCTAACCCAAACCCAAACCCTAACCATAACACTAAGACGTACTCTAACCCTAACCCAAACTCAAAACCCTAACCTTAACCCTAACCATAACCTAAACCTAACCCTAAACCCTAACCCTAATCCTACTCCTAACCGTAAACCTAATCCTAACCCAAACCCTAACCCTAACTTTAACCCTAAACCAAAGCCTAATCCAAACCCTTACACTAACCCCAACCCTAACACTTACCCAAACCAAACACTAACCCTAATCCTAACGCTAACCCTAACCCTAAACCTAACCCTAATCCTAACCCAAACCCTAACCCTAACAATAACCCTAACCCAAACTCAAACCATAAACCTAACCCTAACCCAAACCCATCCTCACACTGTAACCCTAAACCTAACCCTAACCCTAACCCTAACCCTAACTCAAACCCAAACCCAAACCCTAACACAAACCCTTACCCTACCCTAATCCAAACCCTAAACCTAATCCTAACCCTAACCCTAACTCTAAACCTAACACTAACCCTAATCCGAAACCTAACCCTAATCCTGACCTTAACCCTAAACCTAATCCTAACCCTAACCCTAAACCAAACCCTAAACCGATCCCTAACTCTAACCTAAACCCAAAACCAAAACCTAAGCCTTACCCTAACCCTAACCCAAACCCTAATCCTAACCCTAACCCTAAATCTAACCGTAACCCTAAGTGTAAACCTAACCCTAACCCAAAGCCAAATCCTAAATCTAACCCTAAACCTAACCCTAACCCTATCCCAAACCCAAAACCTAACCCTAACCCTAACCCAAACCCTGAATCTAACCCTAATCCAAACGCATTCCCTAACCCTAAGCCTAACCCTAAATCTAACCCTAACCCTAATCCTAACCCAAACCCAAACCCTAACCCTAACCCTAACCCTAATCCTAACCCTAATCCCAACCCAAACCAATCCCTAACCCTAACCCTAAAACAAACTCTAACCCTAAGCCTAACACTAAAACTAACCCAAACCCAAACCAAAATCCTAACACAAACACTTAACCTGCCCTAACCCAAACACAAACCCTAATCCTAACGCTAATCCAAACCCTAAAACTAACCCTAACCCTAACGCAAACCCAAATACTAACCCTAACCCTATCCCGTACACTAGACCTAACGCAAACTCAAACCCTAACCCTAACCCTAACCATAACCCTAAACCTAATACTAAAGCCTACACCTAACCCTAATCCTAACCCTAACCCTAACCCTAAACCAAAACCTAACCATAACCTTATCCCTAAAACAACCCCTAATCCAAACCCTAATACTAACTCTAACCGTAACAGTACCCCAAACCAAACCACAACCCTAAATTTAAACCTAACCCTATCCCTAACCCTAACCCAAACATAAACCATAACCCTAACCCTAACCCTAACCCAAACACAAACTCTAACCCTAAGTCTAACCCTAACCCTAAACAAAACCCTAACCCTAACCCTGAACCTAACCCTAACCCAAACGCATTCCCTAACCCTAAGCCTAACCCTAAATCTAAACCTAAACCTAATCCTAACCCAAACCCAAACCATAACCCTAACCCTATCCCTACCCCTAATCTTAAACCTAACCCGAATCCTAACCCTAACCCTAACACTAAACCGTACCCTAACCCTAATCCAAACTCTAACTCTAACCCTAACATTAACCGTAAACCTAACCCTAACCAAAACCCTAACCCTAACCCTAAACCTAACCCTAACCCTAACCCTAATCCTAACCGAAACCCAAACCATAACCCTAACCCTATCCCTACACCTAATCTTAAACCTAACCCGAATCCTAACCCTAACCCTAAACCTAACCCAAAGCCTAAACCTAACGCTAACCCAAACCCAAACCCTAACCCTAAATCTAACCCTAACCCGAACCCTTTACCGAACCCTAACCGTAACTCTAACCCTAACCCTAATCCAAACCCTAACCCTAACCCTAACCCTAATTCTATCCCTAACCCTAAACCTAACCCTAACTCTAACCCTAACCGAAAGCCTAACCCTAACCATAACCGTAACCCTAACCCAATCCCAATCCCAAACCCTAACCCTAACCCTAACCCTTACCCTAACCCTAACCCTAACCCAAATCCAAACCCTAACACTACCCCTAACTCTTACCCTAAATCGAACCCTAAAACAAACACTAACCCTAATCCAAAGCCTAACCCTAAGCCTAATCCTAAACCTAACCCTAACCCAATCCCAAACCCAAACCCTAACCCTAACAATAACCCTAACCCTAAACCTAAAACAAACCCAAACTCTAACCCTAACACTAACCCGTAACCTAACCCTAACCAAAACTCAAACCTTAACCCTAACACTAACCATAACCCTAATCCTAACCCTAACCCAAACCCTATACCTAACCCTTACCCAAACATTAACCTTAACTCTAACCCAAACACTAACACTAACCCAAACCAAACCTTAACCTTAACCCTAACCCTAACCCTAAGCCAAACCCATACCCAAAACCTAACACCAATCTTAACCCTAAACCTAACCCTAACACTAAACCTAACCCAAACCCAAACCCTAACCCTAACACTAATCCGTACCCTAACCCTAACCCAAACTCAAACCCCTAACCCTAACCCTAACCATAACCTAACCCTAACCCTAAACCCTAACCCTAACCCTAATCCTAACCTTAACCTAAACCTAACCCAAACCCTAACCCTAAACTTAACCCTAAACCAAACCCTAATCCAAACCCTTACACAAACCCTAACCCTAACACTTATCCAAACCAAACCCTAACCATAATCCTAACGCTAACCCTACCCCTAAACCTAACCCTAATAATAAACCAAAACCTAACCCTAACCCTAACCGTAACCCTAACCCAAACTCAAACCATAAACCTAACACTAAAACGAACGCATACCCAAACTGTAACCCTAACCTAACCCTAACCCTAAACCTAAACCTAACCCTAACTCAAACCCAAACCCTAACGCCAACACAAACCCTTACCCTCCCCTAATCCAAACCATAAACCTAACCCGAAACCTTACACTAACTCTAGCCCTAACCCTAACCCTAATCCTAACCCTAACCCTAATCCTAACACTAAAACTAAACCTAATCCTAACCCTAACCCTAAACCACACCCTAAACCGAACCCTAACCCTAACCCTAACCCTAAGGTTAACCGTAACCAGAAACCTAACCCTAACCCTAACCCTAACCCTAACCATAACCCAAATCCTAAATCTAAACCTAATCCTAACCCTAACCCTATCCCAAACCCAAACCCTAACCCTAACCCTAAACCTAACCCTAACCCAAACCCTAAACCTAACCCCAAAGCTAACCCTAACCCAAACCCTAACCCTAACCCAAACTCAAACCCTAATCCTAAACCTAACCCTAACCATAATCCTAAACCTAACCCTAACCCTAAACCTAACCCTAACCCTAACATTAACCCAAACCTTAACCCTAACCGTAACCCTAACCCTAACCCAAACACTAACCCTAACCCTAACCCTAACATTAACCCTAACCTAAACCAAACCCTAAAACTAACCCTAAACCTAAACCTAACACTAACCCAAACCAAAACCCTAACCCTAACACAAACCCTTATCCTACCTTAATCCAAACCCTAAACCTAACCCTAACACTAAACCTAACCCTAACCCTAACCCAAACTCAAACCCTAACCCTAATCCTAACCCTAACCCTAACCCTAAAACCTAACCCTAACCCTAATCCTAACCCTAACCCTAAACCTAACGAAAACCCTAACCCTAACCTTAACCCTAAAGCAAACCCTAAGCCAAACCCAACACTAACTTTAACCCTAACACTAACCCAAACCAAACCCTAACCCTAACCCTAACCCTAACCGAAACCCAAAAAATAACCCTAAACCTAACCCTAACCCAAACGCATTCCCTAACCCTAAGCCTAACCCTAAACCTAACCCTAACCCTAATCCTAACCCAAATCCAAACCCTAACCCTAACCCTAACCCTACCCCTAATCTTAAACCTAACCCGAATCCTAACCCTAACCCTAACCCAAAGCCTAACCCTAACCCTAACCCTAACGCTAACCCAAACCCAAACCCTAAACTAAACCTAACATTAACCCGAACCCTTTACCGAATGCTAACCCTATCCCTAAACCTAATCCAAACCCTATCCCTAACCCTAACCCTAACACTAACCCTAATTCTAACCCTAACCCTAAAACTAACCCTAAATCTAACTCTAACCTAAAGCCTAACCCTAACCATAACCATAACCCTAACCCAATTCCATTCCCAAACCCTAAGCCTAACCCGAACCCTTACCCTAACCCTAACCCTAACCCAAATCCAAACCCTAACACTACCCCTAACTCTTACCCTAATTCGAACCCTAAAACAAACACTAACCCTAATCCAAAGCCTAACCGTAAGCCTAATCCTAAACCTAACCCTAACCCAATCCCAAACCCAAACCCTAACCCTAACAATAACCCTAACCCTAAACCTAAAACAAACCCAAACTCTAACCCTAACACTAACCCGTAACCTAACCCTAACCAAAACTCAAACCTTAACCCTAACACTAACCATAACCCTAATCCTAACCCTAACCCAAACCCTATACCTAACCCTTACCCAAACATTAACCTTAACTCTAACCCAAACACTAACACTAACCCAAACCAAACCTTAACCTTAACCCTAACCCTAACCCTAAGCCAAACCCATACCCAAAACCTAACACCAATCTTAACCCTAAACCTAACCCTAACACTAAACCTAACCCAAACCCAAACCCTAACCCTAACACTAATCCGTACCCTAACCCTAACCCAAACTCAAAACCCTAACCCTAACCCTAACCATAACCTAACCCTAACCCTAAACCCTAACCCTAACCCTAATCCTAACCTTAACCTAAACCTTAACCAAACCCTAACCCTAAACTTAACCCTAAACCAAACCCTAATCCAAACCCTTACTCAAACCCTAACCCTAACACTTTTCCAAACCAAACCCTAACCATAATCCTAATGCTAACCCTAACCCTAAACCTAACCCTAATAATAAACCAAAACCTAACCCTAACCCTAACCGTAACCCTATCCCAAACTCAAACCATAAACCTAACACTAAAACGAACGCATACCCAAACTGTAACCCTAACCTAACCCTTACCCTAAACCTAAACCTAACCCTAACTCAAACCCAAACCCTAACGCGAACACAAACCCTTACCCTACCCTAATCCAAACCATAAACCTAACCCGAAACCTTACACTAACTCTAGCCCTAACCCTAACCATAATCCTAACCCTAACCCTAATCCTAACACTAAAACTAAACCTAATCCTAACCCTAACCCTAAACCACACCCTAAACCGAACCCTAACCCTAACCCTAACCCTAAGGTTAACCGTAACCAGAAACCTAACCCTAACCCTAACCCTAACCCTAACCCTAACCATAACCCAAATCCTAAATCTAAACCTAATCCTAACCCTAACCCTATCCCAAACCCAAACCCTAACCCTAACCCTAAACCTAACCCTAACCCAAACCCTAAACCTAACCCTAAAGCTAACCCTAACCCTAACCCTAACCCTAACCCAAACTCAAACCCTAATCCTAAACCTAACCCTAACCATAATCCTAAACCTAACCCTAACCCTAAACCTAACCCTAACCCTAACATTAACCCAAACCTTAACCCTAACCGTAACCCTAACCCTAACCCAAACACTAACCCTAACCCTAACCCTAACATTAACCCTAACCTAAACCAAACCCTAAAACTAACCCTAAACCTAAACCTAACACTAACCCAAACCAAAACCCTAACCCTAACACAAACCCTTATCCTACCTTAATCCAAACCCTAAACCTAACCCTAACACTAAACCTAAACCTAACCCTAACCCAAACTCAAACCCTAACCCTAATCCTAACCCTAACCCTAACCCTAAAACCTAACCCTAACCCTAATCCTAACCCTAACCCTAAACCTAACGAAAACCCTAACCCTAACCTTAACCCTAAAGCAAACCCTAAGCCAAACCCAACACTAACTTTAACCCTAACACTAACCCAAACCAAACCCTAACCCTAACCCTAACCCTAACCGAAACCCAATAAATAACCCTAAACCTAACCCTAACCCAAACGCATTCCCTAACCCTAAGCCTAACCCTAAACCTAACCCTAACCCTAATCCTAACCCAAATCCAAACCCTAACCCTAACCCTAACCCTACCCCTAATCTTAAACCTAACCCGAATCCTAACCCTAACCCTAACCCAAAGCCTAACCCTAACCCTAACCCTAACGCTAACCCAAACCCAAACCCTAAACTAAACCTAACATTAACCCGAACCCTTTACCGAATCCTAACCCTAACCCTAAACCTAATCCAAACCCTATCCCTAACCCTAACCCTAACACTAACCCTAATTCTAAACCTAACCCTAAAACTAACCCTAACTCTAACTCTAACCTAAAGCCTAACCCTAACCATAACCATAACCCTAACCCAATTCCATTCCCAAACCCTAAGCCTAACCGTAACCCTTACCCTAACCCTAACCCTAACCCAAATTCAAACCCTAACACTACCCCTAACTCTTACCCTAAATCGAACCCTAAACCAAACACTATCCCTAATCCAAAGCCTAACCCTAACCCTAACCCTAACCCTAACCCAATCCCAAACCCAAACCCTAACCCTAACAATAACCCTAACCCTAACCCTAAAACAAACCCAAACTCTAACCCTAATAATAACCCGTACCCTAACCCTAACCCAAACTCAAACCCTAACCCTAACCCTTACCCTAATCCTAACCCTAACACTAACCCTAACCCTAAACCTAACCCTATCCCAAACCCAAACCCTAACCCTAACCCTAATCCTAACCCTAACCCTAAGTCAAACTCAAACCCTAACCCTAACCCTAAACATAACCCTAACCCTAACCCTAAACCCTAACCCTAACCCTAATCCTAACCCTAACCCTAACGAAAACCCTAACCATAACTTTAACCCTAAAGCAAATCCTAAGCCAAACCCTAACACTAACTCTAACCCTAACACTAAACAAACCAAACTCTAACCCTAAATGTAACCCTAACCCTAACCCTAACCGAAACCCAAAAAATAACCCTAAACCTAACCCTAACCCTAGGCCTAACTCTAAACCTATCCCTAACACTAACCTTAACAATAACCAAAACCCAAACCCTAACACTAAACCTAACCCTAACCCGAACCCTTTACCGAACCCTAACCCTAACCCTAACCCTAACCCAAACCCAAACCCTAACCCTAACAATAACCCTAACCCTGACCATAAAACAAACCCAAACTCTAACCCTAACACTAACCCGTACCGTAACCCTAACCCAAACTCAAATCCTAACTCTAACCCTAACTATAACCCTAATCCTAACCCTAACCTAAACCCTACACCTAACCCTAACCCAAACATTAACCTTAATCCTAACCCAAACACTAACCCTAACCCAATCCAAACCTTAACCGTAACCCTAACCCTAACCCTAAGCCAAACCCAAATCCAAATCCTAACCCTAATCTTAACCGTAAACCTAACACTAAACCTAAACCTAACCCAAACCCTAACCCTAAACTTAACCCTAAGCCTAAGCCTAATCCAAACCCTTACACTAACCCTAAACCTAACACTTACCCAAACCAAACCCTAACCCTAATCCTAACGCTAACCCTAACCCTAAACCTAACCCTAATCCTAACCCAAACCCTAACCCTAACCCAAACTCAAACCATAAACCTAATCCTAACCCGAACCCATAACCAAACAGTAACACTAACCCTAACCCTAACCGTAAACCTAACCCTAACACTACCTCAAACCCAAACCCTAACCCTAACACAAACCCTTACCCTACCCTAATCCAAACCCTAAACCTAACCCTAATTCTTACCCTAACTCTAACCCTAACACTAACACTAATCCTAACCCTAACCCTAATCCTAAACCAAACCCTAAACCCAAACCTAACCGTAACCTTAACCCTAACCCTAAACTTAACCGTAACCAGAAACCTAACCCTAACACTAACCCTAACCCTAACCATAAGCCTAACCGTAAATGTAGCTCTAATCCTAACCAAAACCCTAACACAAACCCTAATCCTAACCCAAACCAAAACCAAACCCTAACTCTAAACAACCCTAACCATAAACCGAACCCTAACCCTAACCCTAAACGTATCCCTAACCTGAACCCAAACCCTAACCCTAACCCTAACCCTAACCGAAACACTAACCGTAACCCTAAACCTAAACCTAACCCTAACCCTAACCCCAACCCTAACCCTATCCCTAAACGTTACCCGAATTCAAAACCGAAGGCTAACTCTAACCCTAATTCACACCCTAATCCTAACCCTAACCCTAAACCTAACACTAATCCTAACCCAAAACCTAACCCTAACCCTAACACTTACCCTAATCCTAACCCTAAACCTAACCCTAAACCTAACCCAACCCTAAACCAAAGCCTTGCCCTAACTCTAACCCTAAACCTAACCCAATCCCAAACCAAAACCCTAACCCTAACACTAACCATAACCCTTACCCTACCCTAACCCAAACCCAAACCCTAAACCTAACGCTAATCCAAAACCTAAACCTACCCGTAACCCTAACCCTAACCCTAACCCTAACCCTAACCCTAACCCTAACCCTAACCCTAATTCTAACCCTAAAGCTAAAACGAACCCTAACTCTAACCTTAACCGAAAGCCTAACCCTAACCATAACCATAACCCTAACCCAATCCCAATCCCAAACCCTAACCCTAACACTAACCCTTACCCTAACCCTAACCCTAACCCAAATCCAAACCCTAACACTACCCCTAACTCTTACCCTAAATCGAACCATAAACCAAACACTAACCCTAATCCAAAGCCTAACCCTAACCCTAACCCTAAAACTAACCCTAATCCAATCCCAAACCCAAACCCTAACCCTAACAATAACCCTAACCCTGACCCTAAAACAGACCCAAACTCTAACCCTAACACTAACCCGTACCCTAACCCTAACCCAAACTCAAACCATAACCCTAACCCTAACCATACCCCTAATCCTAACGCTAACCCAAACCCTATACCTAACCCTAACCCAAACATTAACCTTAATCCTAACCCAAACACTAACCCTAACCCAAACCAAACCTTAACCGTAACCCTAACCCTAACCCTAAGATAAACCCAAACCCAAAACCTAACCCTAATCTTAACCGTAAACCTAACCCTAACACTAAACCTAACCCAAACCCAACCCCTAGGCATACCACTAAGACGTACACTAACCCTAACCCAAACTCAAAACCCTAACCTTAACCCTAACCATAACCTAAACCTAACCCTAAACCCTAACCATAATCCTACTCCTTACCGTAAGCCTAATCCTAACCCAAACCCTAACGCTAACTAATACGCTAAACCAAAGTCTAATCCAAACCCTTACACTAACCCCAACCCTAACACTTACCCAAACCAAACACTAACCCTAATCCTAACGCTAACCCTAACCCTAAACCTAACCCTAATCCTAACCCAAACCCTAACCCTAACAATAACCCTAACCCAAACTCAAACCATAAACCTAACCCTAACCCAAACCCATACTCACACTGTAACCCTAAACCTAACCCTAACCCTAACCCTAACCCTAACTCAAACCCAAACCCAAACCCTAACACAAACCCTTACCCTACCCTAATCCAAACCCTAAACCTAACCCTAACCCTAACCCTAAGTCTAAACCTAACACTAACCCTAATCCGAAACCTAACCCTAATCCTGACCTTAACCCTAAACCTAATCCTAACCCTAACCCTAAACCGAACCCTAAACCGATCCCTAACTCTAACCCAAACCCAAAACCAAAACCTAACCCTTACCCTAACCCTAACCCAAACCCTAATCCTAACCCTAACTTTAAACCTAACCGTAACCCTAAGTGTAAACCTAACCCTAACCCAAAGCCAAATCCTAAATCTAACCCTAAACCTAACCCTAACCCTATCCCAAACCCAAAACCTAACCCTAACCCTAACCCAAACCCTGAATCTAACCCTAATCCAAACGCATTCCCTAACCCTAAGCCTAACCCTAAATCTAACCCTAACCCTAATCCTAACCCAAACCCAAACCCTAACCCTAACCCTAACCCTAATCCTAACCCTAATCCCAACCCAAACCAATCCCTAACCCTAACCCTAAAACAAACTCTAACCCTAAGCCTAACACTAAAACTAACCCAAACCCAAACCAAAATCCTAACACAAACACTTAACCTGCCCTAACCCAAACACAAACCCTAATCCTAACGCTAATCCAAACCCTAAAACTAACCCTAACCCTAACGCAAACCCAAATACTAACCCTAACCCTATCCCGTACACTAGACCTAACGCAAACTCAAACCCTAACCCTAACCCTAACCATAACCCTAAACCTAATACTAAAGCCTACACCTAACCCTAATCCTAACCCTAACCCTAACCCTAAACCAAAACCTAACCATAACCTTAACCCTAAAACAAACCCTAATCCAAACCCTAATACTAACTCTAACCGTAACAGTAACCCAAACCAAACCACAACCCTAAATTTAAACCTAACCCTATCCCTAACCCTAACCCAAACATAAACCTAACCCTAACCCTAACCCTAACCCAAACACAAACTCTAACCCTAAGTCTAACCCTAACCCTAAACAAAACCCTAACCCTAACCCTGAACCTAACCCTAACCCAAACGCATTCCCTAACCCTAAGCCTAACCCTAAATCTAACCCTAAACCTAATCCTAACCCAAACCCAAACCATAACCCTAACCCTATCCCTACCCCTAATCTTAAACCTAACCCGAATCCTAACCCTAACCCTAACACTAAACCGTACCCTAACCCTAATCCAAACTCTAACTCTAACCCTAACATTAACCGTAAACCTAACCCTAACCAAAATCCTAACCCTAACCCTAAACCTAACCCTAACCCTAACCCTAATCCTAACCGAAACCCAAACCATAACCCTAACCCTATCCCTACACCTAATCTTAAACCTAACCCGAATCCTAACCCTAACCCTAAACCTAACCCAAAGCCTAAACCTAACGCTAACCCAAACCCAAACCCTAACCCTAAATCTAACCCTAACCCGAACCCTTTACCGAACCCTAACCGTAACTCTAACCCTAACCCTAATCCAAACCCTAACCCTAACCCTAACCCTAATTCTATCCCTAACCCTAAACCTAACCCTAACTCTAACCCTAACCGAAAGCCTAACCCTAACCATAACCGTAACCCTAACCCAATCCCAATCCCAAACCCTAACCCTAACCCTAACCCTTACCCTAACCCTAACCCTAACCCAAATCCAAACCCTAACACTACCCCTAACTCTTACCCTAAATCGAACCCTAAAACAAACACTAACCCTAATCCAAAGCCTAACCCTAAGCCTAATCCTAAACCTAACCCTAACCCAATCCCAAACCCAAACCCTAACCCTAACAATAACCCTAACCCTAAACCTAAAACAAACCCAAACTCTAACCCTAACACTAACCCGTAACGTAACCCTAACCAAAACTCAAACCTTAACCCTAACACTAACCATAACCCTAATCCTAACCCTAACCCAAACCCTATACCTAACCCTTACCCAAACATTAACCTTAACTCTAACCCAAACACTAACACTAACCCAAACCAAACCTTAACCTTAACCCTAACCCTAACCCTAAGCCAAACCCATACCCAAAACCTAACACCAATCTTAACCCTAAACCTAACCCTAACACTAAACCTAACCCAAACCCAAACCCTAACCCTAACACTAATCCGTACCCTAACCCTAACCCAAACTCAAACCCCTAACCCTAACCCTAACCATAACCTAACCCTAACCCTAAACCCTAACCCTAACCCTAATCATAACCTTAACCTAAACCTAACCCAAACCCTAACCCTAAACTTAACCCTAAACCAAACCCTAATCCAAACCCTTACACAAACCCTAACCCTAACACTTATCCAAACCAAACCCTAACCATAATCCTAACGCTAACCCTAACCCTAAACCTAACCCTAATAATAAACCAAAACCTAACCCTAACCCTAACCGTAACCCTAACCCAAACTCAAACCATAAACCTAACACTAAAACGAACGCATACCCAAACTGTAACCCTAACCTAACCCTAACCCTAAACCTAAACCTAACCCTAACTCAAACCCAAACCCTAACGCCAACACAAACCCTTACCCTACCCTAATCCAAACCATAAACCTAACCCGAAACCTTACACTAACTCTAGCCCTAACCCTAACCCTAATCCTAACCCTAACCCTAATCCTAACACTAAAACTAAACCTAATCCTAACCCTAACCCTAAACCACACCCTAAACCGAACCCTAACCCTAACCCTAACCCTAAGGTTAACCGTAACCAGAAACCTAACCCTAACCGTAACCCTAACCCTAACCATAACCCAAATCCTAAATCTAAACCTAATCCTAACCCTAACCCTATCCCAACCCCAACCCCTAACCCTAACCCTAAACCTCACCCTAACCCAAACCCTAAACCTAACCGTAAAGCTAACCCTAACCCTAACCCTAACCCTAACCCAAACTCAAACCCTAATCCTAAACCTAACCCTAACCATAATCCTAAACCTAACCCTAACCCTAAACCTAACCCTAACCCTAACATTAACCCAAACCTTAACCCTAACCGTAACCCTAACCCTAACCCAAACACTAACCCTAACCCTAACCCTAACATTAACCCTAACCTAAACCAAACCCTAACCCTAAGCCTAAACCTAAACCTAACCCTAACCCAAACCAAAACCCTAACCCTAACACAAACTTTATCCTACCTTAATCCAAACCCTAAACCTAACCCTAACCCTAAACCTAACCCTAAGCCTAACCCTAACCCAAACTCAAACCCTAACCCTAACGCTAACCCTAACCCTAACCCTAAACCCTAACCCTAGCCCTAATTCTAACCCTAACCCTAACGAAAACCCTAACCCTAACCTTAACCCTAAAGCAAACCCTAAGCCAAACCCTAACACTAACCCTAACCCTAACACTAACCCTAACCCTAACACTAACCAAAACCAAACCCTAACCCTAAATGTAACCCTAACCCTAACCCTAACCGAAACCCAAAAAATAACCCTAAACATAACCCTAACCCAAACGCATTCTCTAACCCTAACCCTAACCCTAAACCTAATCCAAACCCTATCCCTAACCCTAAACTTAACCCTAACCCTAATTCTAACCCTAACCCTAAAACTAACCCTAACTCTAACCCTAACGTAAAGCCTAACCCTAACCATAACCATAACCCTAACCCAATCCCATTCACAAACCCTAACCCTAACACTAACCCTTACCCTAACCCTAAGCCTAAAACAAACCCAAACTCTAACCCTAACACTAACCCGTACCCTAACCCTAACCCAATCTCAAACCCTATCCCTAAACCTAACCATAACACTAATCCTAACCCTAACCCAAACCCTATACCTAACCCTAACCCAAACATTAACCTTAATCCTAACATAAACACTAACCCTAACCCAAACCCAAAATTAACCGTAACCTTAACTCTAAGCCTAAGCCAAACCCAAACCCAAAACCTAACCCTAATCTTAACCGTAAACCTAACCCTAACACTAAACCTAACCCAAACCCAAACCCTAACCCTAACACTAACCCGTACCATAACCCTAACCCAAACTCAAAACCCTAACCCTAACCCTAACCATAACCTAACCCTAACCCTAAACCTTAACCCTAATCCTAATCCTAACCCTAAACCTAAACCTAACCCAAACCCTAACCCTAACCTTAACCCTAAACCAAACCCAAATCCAAACCCTTACACTAACCCTAACCCTAACACTTACCCAAAACAAACCCTAACCCTAATGCTAACGATAACCCTAACCCTAACCTAACCCTAATCCTAACCCAAAACCTAACCCTAACCCTAACCCTAACCCTAACCCTAACCCAAACTCAAACCACAAACCTAACCCTAACCCGAACCCATACCCAAAATGTAACCCTAACCCTAACCCTAACCCTGAACCGAACCGTGACCCAAATGCAAACACTAACCCTAACGCTAAACCACACCCATACCCTAACCCTGACCCTAACCCTAAACCGAACCCTATCCCGAACCGTAACCCTATCCCTAAACCTAACCCTAACCGTAACCCAAACGCAAACCCTAACCCTAACTCTAACATTAACCCTAATCCTAACCCTATCCCTAACCCTAACCCAAACCCTAACCCTAATCTTAATCCTAACCCAAACCCAAACCAAACACTAACCCTAAACATAACCCTAACCATAATCCAAACCCATACCCAAAACCTAACGCCAATCTTAACCCTAAACCTAACCCTAACACTAAACCTAACCCAATCCCAAACCCTAACCTTAACACTAACCCGTACCCTCACACTAACCCAAACTCAATCCCTAACGCTAACCCTAACCATAAACCTAACCCTAACCCTAACCGTAACACTAATCCTTACCCTAACACTAACCCAAACCCATACCCTATCCCTAGCCCTAACGCTAACCGAAACCCAAATTCTAACCCTGAACTTAACCCAAACTCTAACCCTAACCCTAACCCTAAACCTAACACAAACCCTAAACCTAAACCTAACCGTAAACCTAACTCTAACACTAACCCAAACCTAACCGTAAACCTAACCCTCACCCTAACCCTAACCCAAACGGAAACCCTAACCCCAACCCTAACACTCACCCTAA
>CM069551.1:9185000-9187500 GCA_035773235.1 Eospalax fontanierii
CCTAACTCTAACCCTAACCCATCACCTAACCCTAGCCCAAACCCTAACCCTAACCGAAACCCTAACCCTAACCCTAATCCAAACCCTAACCCTAACTCTAACCCTAACCCAAACCAAACCCTAACCGTAAATTTAACCATAACCCTAACCCTAACCTTAACCCAAACCCAAACCCAAACTTAAACATAACCCTAACCCTAACCTAACCCAAACCCAAACCCTAACCCTAACCTTAACTCTAACCCTAACCCTAGCCCTAATCCTAACCCAAACCCTAACCCTAACTGAAACCCTAACCCTAAACTTAATGCTAACCCTAAACCAAAACCTAAACCTACCCCTAACCATAACACTTACCCAAACCCTAACCCTAACCCTAACCCTAAGCAAAACCCTAACCCTAACCGTAATACTAACCCTAACCCTAACACTAACAGTAATCCAAACCAGAATCCTAACCCTAACCCTAAACCTTACCCTAACCCAAACCCAAACTCTAACCCTAATCCTAACCCTAACCCTAAACCTAACCCTAAACCTAATCCTAACCCAAACGCTAACCCTACCCTAACCCTAATCCTAATACTTAACCTAACCCTAAACTTAACGCAAACCCTAACGCTAACCCAAACCCTAACCCTAACACTAACCCTAACCCAAACCCAAACCCTAACACTAACACTATATCTTACCCTAACCCTAATCCAAACCCAAACTCTAACACTAACCTAACCCTAACCCTAACCCAAACAGAAAACCTAACCCTAACCTTAACCCTAACCATAACCCTAACCCTAACCCTAACCCAAACCCTAAATCGAACCCTAACCCTAACTCTAACCCTAACCCATCACCTAACCCTAGCCCAAACCCTAACCCTAACCCAAACCCTAACCCTAACCCTAAACCAAACCCTAACCCTAACACTAACCCTAACCCAAACCAAACCCTAACCGTAAATTTAACCATAACCCTAACCCTAACCTTAACCCAAACCCAAACTTAAAAATAACCCTAACCCTAACCCTAACCCAAACCCAAACCCTAACCCTAACCTTAACCCTAACCCTAACCCTAACCCTAATCCTAACCCAAACCCTAACCCTAACCGAAATCCTAACCCTAAACCTAATGCTAACCCTAACCCAAAACCTAAACCTAACCCTAAACATAACACTTACCCAAAACCTAACCCTAACCCTAACCCTAAGCAAAACCCTAACCCTAACCGTAATACTAACCCTAACCCTAACACTAACAGTAACCTAAACCAGAATCCTAACCCTAACCCTAAACCTTACCATAACCAAAACCCGAACTCTAACCCTAATCCTAACCCTAACCCTAAACCTAACCCTACCCCTAATCCTAACCCAAACCCTAACCCTAACCCTAACCCTAATCCTAAACCTAACTCTAAACCTAACCCTAACCCTAAACCAAACCCTAACCCTAACCCTAACCCAAACGCAAAACCTAACACTAACACTAAATCTTACCCTAACCCTAATCCAAATCCAAACCCTAACACTAACCCTAATCCTAACCCGAAACCTAAGCCGAACCCTAACCCTAACCGTAACCTTAAACCTAAACCTAAGCCTAACCCTAACCCTAACGCAAACCCTAACCCTATTCAAAACATAACAATAACCCTAAACCTAACCAAAACCCTAACCCTAACTCTAAACCTAACCCTAACCAAAACCCTAACCCTAACCCTAAACCTAACCCAAACCCTAATCCTAACCCTAAACCTAACCCTAACCCTAACCCAAACTCTAACCGTAACCCAAATCCTAACCCAAACCCTAACTCTAACCCTAACACTAACCCTAAACCTAACCCTAACCAAAACCCTAACCCTAACCCTAAACCTAACCCAAACCCTAATCCTAACCCTAAACCTAACCCTAACACTAACCCAAACTCTAACCCTAACCCTAACCGTAACCCAAACCTAACCCGAACCCCAAACCTAACACTAACACTAACCCTCACACTAACCCTAACCCTAACCCAAGTGCTAACCCTAACCCTAACCGTAACCCGAACCCTAACCTGTACCCTAAACCGAACCCTAACCTTAACTCTAGCCCTAACCCTAACTCTAATGGAAACCCTAACCTTAAATCTATTCGTAACCCTAACCCAAATCCTAAACCTAACCCTAACCCCAACCCAAAAGCTAACCTGAACCCTAACCCTAACCCTAACCCTAACCCTAACCCTAACCCTAACCCTAACCCTAACCCAAATCCAAACCCTAAACCTAAACCTAACCCTAACCCTAAACCAAACCCTAACCCTAACACTAACCCTAACCCAAACCAAACCCTAACCGTAAATTTAACCATAACCGTAACCCTAACCTTAACCCAAATCCAAACCCAAACTTAAACATAACCCTAACCCTACCCTAACCCAAACCCAAACCCCAACCCTAACCTTAACTCTAAACCTAACCCTAGCCCTAATCCTAACCCAAACCCTAACCCTA
>CM069551.1:9197500-9200000 GCA_035773235.1 Eospalax fontanierii
CCTTAAATCTATTCGTAACCCTAACCCAAACCCTAAACCTAACCCTAACCCCAACGCAAAAGCTAACCTGAACCCTAACCCTAACCCTAACCCTAACCCTAACCCTAACCCTAACCCAATTCCAAACCCTAAACCTAAACCTAACCCTAACCCTAAACCAAACCCTAACCCTAACACTAACCCTAACCCAAACCAAAACCTAACCGTAAATTTAACCATAACCCTAACCCTAACCTTAACCCAAACCCAAACCCAAACTTAAGCATAACCCTAACCCTAACCCTAACTCAAACCCAAACCCTAACCCTAACCTTAACCCTAACCCTAAGCCTAACCCTAATCCTAACCCAAACCCTAATCCTAACCCAAACCCTAACCCTAAACCTCACACTAACCCTAACCCAAAACCTAACACTAACGCTAACCCAAACCCTGAACCTAACCCTAACCCTAACCCTAACCCTAAACCTTACCCTAACCCAAACCCAAACTCTAACCCTAATCCTAACCCTAACCCTAAACCTAACCCTAAACCTAATCCTAACCCAAACGCTAACCCTACCCTAACCCTAATCCTAATACTTAACCTAACCCTAAACTTAACGCAAACCCTAACGCTAACCCAAACCCTAACCCTAACACTAACCCTAACCCAAACCCAAACCCTAACACTAACACTATATCTTACCCTAACCCTAATCCAAACCCAAACTCTAACACTAACCTAACCCTAACCCTAACCCAAACAGAAAACCTAACCCTAACCTTAACCCTAACCATAACCCTAACCCTAACCCTAACCCAAACCCTAAATCGAACCCTAACCCTAACTCTAACCCTAACCCATCACCTAACCCTAGCCCAAACCCTAACCCTAACCCAAACCCTAACCCTAACCCTAAACCAAACCCTAACCCTAACACTAACCCTAACCCAAACCAAACCCTAACCGTAAATTTAACCATAACCCTAACCCTAACCTTAACCCAAACCCAAACTTAAAAATAACCCTAACCCTAACCCTAACCCTAACCCTAACCCTAACCCAAACCCTAACCCTAACCCTAACCCTAACCCCAACCCAAAAGCTAACCTGAACCCTAACCCTAAACCAAACCCTAACCCTAACACTAACCCTAACCCAAACCAAAACCTAACCGTAAATTTAACCATAACCCTAACCCTAACCTTAACCCAAACCCAAACCCAAACTTAAGCATAACCCTAACCCTAACCCTAACTCAAACCCAAACCCTAACCCTAACCTTAACCCTAACCCTAAGCCTAACCCTAATCCTAACCCAAACCCTAATCCTAACCCAAACCCTAACCCTAAACCTCACACTAACCCTAACCCAAAACCTAAACCTAACCCTATCCATAACACTTACCCAAACACTAACCCTAACCCTAAGCAAAACCCTAACCCTAACCGTAATACTAACCCTAACCCTAACACTAACAGTAACCCAAACCAGAATCCTAACCCTAACCCTAAACCTTACCCTAACCCAAACCCAAACTCTAACCCTAATCATAACCCTAACCCTAAACCTAAACCTAAACCTAACCCTACCCCAAACACAAACCCTAACACTAACACTAAATATTACCCTAACCCTAATCCAAACCCAAACTAACACTAACCCTAACCCTAATTCGAACCCTAAACCGAAACCTAACCCTAACTATAACCCTAACCCAATACCTGACCCTAAACCTAACCCAAACACAAAACCTAACCCTAACCATAACCCTAAACCTAACCCTAACCCAAACCCTAAATCGAACCCTAACCCTAACTCTAACCCTAACCCATCGCCTAACCCAAGCCCAAACCCTAACCCTAACCCAAACCCTAACCCTAACCCTAAACCAAACCCTAACCCTAACACTAACCCTAACACAAACCGAAACCTAACCGTAAATTTAACCATAACCCTAACCCTAAACTTAACCCAAACCCAAACCCAAACTTAAACATAACCCTAACCCTAATCCTAACCCAAACCCAAACCCTAACCCTAACCTTAACCCTAACCCTAACCCTAACCCTAACCCTAATCCTAACCCAAACCCTAACCCTAACCGAAACCCTAACCCTAAACCTAATGCTAACCCTAACCCAAAACCTAAACCTAACCCTAACCATAACACTTACCCAAAACCTAACCCTAACCCTAACCCTAAGCAAAACCCTAACCCTAACCATAATACTAACCCTAACACTAACAGTAACCCAAACCAGAATCCTAAACCTAACCCTAAACCTTACCCTAACCCAAACCCAAACTCTAACCCTAATCCTAACCCTAACCCTAAACCTAACCCTAAACCTAATCCTAAACCAAACGCTAACCCTAACCGTAACCCAAACCTAACCCGAACCCCAACCCTAACACTAACACTAACCCTCACACTAACCCTAACCCTAACCCAAGTGCTAACCCTAACCCTAACCGTAACCCGAACCCTAACCTGAACCCTAAACCGAACCCTA
>CM069551.1:9210000-9212500 GCA_035773235.1 Eospalax fontanierii
CCTAACCCAAACCCTCACCCAAACCCTAAACCTAACACTAACACTAAAGCTAAACTTAACCCTAACTCTATAACCCAAACCCTAACCCTAACCGAAACGCTAACCATAACCCTAACCCTAAATCTAACCCAAAACCTTAACCTAATACTAACTCTAACCCTAACCCTTACCCTAACCCAAACCCAAACCCTAAGCCTAACACTAAACCTAACCCTCACACTAACCCTAACCCAAACCCAAACCGTGATCATAACGCTAACCCTAACCCAAACCCAAACCATAATCCTAAACCTAACCCTAACACTAATCCTAACAGTAACGCTATCACTAACCCTAACCCTAACCCTAAACCAAACCCAAACTCTAAGCCTAACCCTAACCCAAAACCTAACCCAAACAGAAACCGTGACCCTAACACTAACCCTAACTGAAACACAAACCCTAACCCTAACCCTAACCCTAACCTTAACCCTAACCATAACCCTAACCGTAACAAAACCCAAACCCTAATTCTAACCCTAACAAAAACCGTAACCCAAACCCTAACCATAGCGTTAACCCTAACACCTAACCCATAACCCTAACCCTAACCAAAACCCAAACCCTAAAACTAACCGTTACCCAAACCCAAACTCAAAACCTAACACTAACCCTAACCCTAACCATAACCCTAACCCAAACCCAACCCCTAACACTAACCCTAACCCTAACCCTAACCCAAACTCAAAACCTAACCCTAACCCTAACCCTAACTCTAACCCTAACCCTAACCCTAACCCTAACCCTAACCCACACCCTAACCCTAACCCTAACCCTAACCCTAAACCTAAGCCTAACTCTAACCCAAACCAAACCCTAACCCTAAACCTAACCCTAATCCTAAACATAACCAAACGCTAACACTAACCCAAGTCATAAACCTAACCCTAAACCTAACCCTAACCCTAACCCTAACCCAAACCCTAACACTAACCCTAACCCAAACCCTAAGCCTAACCCTAACCCTAATCCTAACCCTAACCCTAACACAAACCCAAAATCTAACCCTAACCCTAACCGAAACACAAACCCTAAACCTAACCCTACCCCTAACCCTAAATCTAACCCAAAACCTAACCCTAAACCTAAGCCAAACCCAAACTCTAACCCTAACACTAGGGTCTAACACTAACCCTAACCCAAACAGAAACCCTAAACCTAACCCTAACCCTAATCCTAACCCTAACCCAAACCTTAACACTAACCGAAGCCCTAAACCTAACCGTAACGCTAACCCTTACACTAACCCTATCCCTAACCCTAACCCTCTCCCTTATCCTAACCCTAACCCTAACCCAAACCCAAAACCTAACCCTAACCCTAAGCCTAACCCTAACCCTAATCCTAACCCTAACCCTAACCCAAACCCAAAACCTAACCCTAACCCTAAGCCTAACCCTAACGCAAACCCTAAACCTAAACCTAACCCAAACCCAAACCTTAACACTAAACCTAACACTAACTGTAACCCAAACCCAAAACCTAAAACTAACCGTTACCCTAACCCAAACCAAACCCTAACCCTAAACCTAACCCTAACCCTAACACAAACTCAAACCCTAACCCTAACCCTAACACAAACCCAAACTATAACCCTAACCCTAACCCTAAACCAAACCCAATTTCTAACCCTTACCCTAAACCTAACCCTAACCCTAACCAAAACCCAAAGCCTTACCCTAAACCTAAACCTAACCCTAACCCAAAACCTAACCCTTACACTAACCCTAACCATAAACCTAACCCTTACCCTAAACCTAACCCTAACCCAAACCCAAACCCTCACCCTAACTCTAATCCTTACCTAATCCTAACCCAAACCCTAATTCTAACCCTAAGCCTAACCTTAAACCTAACCCTAACCCAAAACCTAACCCTAACCATAACACTAACCCTAACCCAACCCAAATCATCACTATAACCATAACCCTAACCCTAACCCAAACCCTAAACCTAACTCAATCCCTAACCCTAAGCCTAACCCTAACTCTAACCCTAACCCAAACCAAACCCTAACACTAAACCTAACCCTAACCCAAACACAAACCCTAATCCTAACCCTAACCCTAACCCAAACAGAAACCCTAACCCTAACCCTAACCCTAATCCTAAACCTATCCCAAACCCTAACAATAACCCAACCCCTAAACCTCACCCTCACTCTAAACCTTACCCTAACCCTAACCCAAACCCTACCCCTAACCCTAACCCAAACCCTAAACCTAACCCTAACCCTAAACCTAATCCTAACCCTAACCCTAACCGTAACAGAAACCCTAACCATAACCCTAACACTAACCCTAACCCTAAACCTAACCCTAACCCAAACCCAAACCCTAACCCTAACACTAACCCTAACCCTAACCCAAACCCAAACCCTAACTCTAGCCCTAACCCTACCCAAACCCAAAACCTAACCCTAACCCTAAGCCTAAGCCTAACCCTAACCCTAACTCTAAAC
>CM069551.1:9217500-9220000 GCA_035773235.1 Eospalax fontanierii
TAACCCTAACCCTAACCCTAACCTTAACCCTAACCATAACCCTAACCGTAACAAAACCCAAACCCTAATTCTAACCCTAACAAAAACCGTAACCCAAACCCTAACCATAGCGTTAACCCTAACACCTAACCCATAACCCTAACCCTAACCAAAACCCAAACCCTAAAACTAACCGTTACCCAAACCCAAACTCAAAACCTAACACTAACCCTAACCCTAACCATAACCCTAACCCAAACCCAACCCCTAACACTAACCCTAACCCTAACCCTAACCCAAACTCAAAACCTAACCCTAACCCTAACCCTAACTCTAACCCTAATCCTAACCGTAACCCTAATCCTAACGCTTACCCTTACCGTAACCCTAACCCTAACCCTAAACCTAAGCCTAACTCTAACCCAAACCAAACCCTAACCCTAAACCTAACCCTAATCCTAAACATAACCAAACGCTAACACTAACCCAAGTCATAAACCTAACCCTAAACCTAACCCTAACCCTAACCCTAACCCAAACCCTAACACTAACCCTAACCCAAACCCTAAGCCTAACCCTAACCCTAATCCTAACCCTAACCCTAACACAAACCCAAAATCTAACCCTAACCCTAACCGAAACACAAACCCTAAACCTAACCCTACCCCTAACCCTAAATCTAACCCAAAACCTAACCCTAAACCTAAGCCAAACCCAAACTCTAACCCTAACACTAGGGTCTAACACTAACCCTAACCCAAACAGAAACCCTAAACCTAACCCTAACCCTAATCCTAACCCTAACCCAAACCTTAACACTAACCGAAGCCCTAAACCTAACCGTAACGCTAACCCTTACACTAACCCTATCCCTAACCCTAACCCTAACCCTAATCCAAACCCTAACCCTAACCCAAACCCAAAACCTAACCCTAACCCTAAGCCTAACCCTAACCCTAACCCTAAACCAAAACCTAAACCGAACCCTAACCCTAAAACTGAACCTAAACCTTACATAAACCCTAACCCTAACACTAACCCTAACCCTAAACCTAACCCTAACCCTAACCCTAACAGAAACCCAAACCTAACCCTAACCCTAACCCTAACCCTAACCTTAACCCAAACCCAAACCCTAACCCTAAACCTAACCCTAACCCAATGCCTAACACTAACCCTAAACCTAACCCAGACCCTAAACCTAAACCAAAGCCAAACCCTAACCCTAAACCTAACCCTAACCAAACCCAAACACTAACCCTAACACTAACCCTAACCCTAACCCAAACCCTAACCCTAACTCTAGCCCTAACCATACCCTAACCCAAAACCTTACCCTTACTAAACCCTAACCCTAACATTAACCCTAACCCAAACCAATCCCTAACCCTAACCTAACCCTAACCCAAACCCAAAACCTAACCCTAACCTTAAGCCTAAGCCTAACCCTAACCCTAACCCTAAACCAAAACCTAAACCTAACCCTAACCCTAAAACTAAACCTAAACCTTACATAAACCCTAACCCTAACACTAACCCTAACCCTAAACCTAACCCTAACCCTAACCCTAACAGAAACCCAAACCTAACCCTAACCCTAACCCTAACCCTAAACTTAACCCGAACCCAAACCCTAACCCTAAACCTAACCCTAACCCAATGCCTACCATAACCCTAAACCTAACCCAGACCCTAAACCTAAACCTAAGCCAAACCCAAACCCTAACCCTAACCCTAGGGTCTAACAACAAACCTAACCCAAACCCAAACCCTAACCCTAACCCGAACCCAAACCCTAATCCTAACCCTAAGCCTAAACCTAAACCAAATTCTAACCCTAACCCTAAACCTAAACCTAACTTTAACCAAAACACTAACCCTATCCCTAACCCTAACCGAAAACCTAACCCTAAACCAAACCCTAACCGTAACCCAAACCCAAACCCTAACCCTAAACCTTACCCTAACCCAAACCCAAACCCTAACCCTAACCCTAAACCAAGCCCTAACCCTAACTCTAACCCTCATCCTAAACCTAAACCTAAACCTAACCCAAACCCAAACCGTAACAATAACCCTAACCCTATCAGTAACGCTTACCCAAGCCCTAAACCTAACACTAAACCGAACCCTAAACCTACCCCTAACCCAAACCCTAACCCTAATCGAAACCCTAACCCTAACCCTAAACCTAACCCTAACCCAAACCCTAACCCTAATCCTAACCCTAACCCAAACCCTCACCCAAACCCTAAACCTAACACTAACACTAAAGCTAAACTTAACCCTAACTCTATAACCCAAACCCTAACCCTAACCGAAACGCTAACCATAACCCTAACCCTAAATCTAACCCAAAACCTTAACCTAATACTAACTCTAACCCTAACCCTTACCCTAACCCAAACCCAAACCCTAAGCCTAACACTAAACCTAACCCTCACACTAACCCTAACCCAAACCCAAACCGTGATCATAACGCTAACCCTAACCCAAACCCAAACCATAATCCTAAACCTAA
>CM069551.1:9240000-9242500 GCA_035773235.1 Eospalax fontanierii
AACACAAACCCAAAATCTAACCCTACCCCTAACCCTAAATCTAACCCAAACCCTAACCCTAAACCTAAGCCAAACCCAAACCCTAACCCTAACACTAGGGTCTAACACTAACGCTAACCCAAACAGAAACCCTAAACCTAACCCTAACCCAAACCCTAAACCTAAACCTAACCCAACCCCAAAACTTAACGCTAAACCTAACACTAACCGTAACCCAAACCCAAAACCTAAAACTAACCGTTACCCTAACCTAAACCAAACTCTAACCCTAAACCTAACCCTAACCCTAACACAAACCCAAAGTCTAACCCTAACCCTAACCCTAAACCAAACCCAATCCCTAACCCTAACCCTAAACCTAAACCTAACACTAACCAAAACTCAAAGCCTTACCCTAAACCTAAACCTAATCCTAACCCAAACCCTTACCCTTACACTAACCCTAACCCTAAACCTAGGGCTAACCCTAAGCCTAACCCTAACCCTAACCCAAACCCTCACCCTAACTCTAATCCTTACCTAACCCTAACCCAAACCCTAATTCTAACCCTAAGCCTAACCTTAACCCTACCCTAACCCAAAACCTAACCTTAACCATAACACTAACCCTAACCCAACCCAAATCATCACTATAGCCCTAACCCTAACCCTAACCCAAAACCTAAACCTAACTCAATCCCTAACCCTAAGCCTAACCCTAACTCTAACCCTAACCCAAACCAAACCCTAACACTAACCCTAACCCGAACCAAAACACAAACCCTAATCCTAACCCTAACCCTAATCCTAACCCTAACCCAAACCCTAAAACTAACCCAAGCCCTAAACCTAACCCTAACTCTAACCCTTACCCTAACCCTAACCCAAACCCTAACCCAAAACCTAAACCTAACCCTAACCCTAACCCTAATCCTAACCCTAAACCTAACTGTAACAGAAACCCTAACCATAACCCTAACACTAACCCTAACCCTAAACCTAACCCTAACCCAAACCCAAACCCTAACCCTAACACTAACCCTAACCCTAACCCAACCCTAACCCTAACTCTAGCCCTAACCCTACCCTAACCCAAATCCTTACCCTTACTCTAACCCTAACCCTAACATTAACCCTAACCCAAAATAATCCCTAACCCTAACCTAACCCTAACCCTAACCCTAACCCAAACCCAAAACCTAACCCTAACCCTAAGCCTAAGCCTAACCCTAACCCTAACACTAACCCTAACCCTAAACCTAACCCTAACCCTAACCCTAACAGAAACCCAAACCTAACCCTAACCCTAACCCTAACCCTAACCCTAACCTTCACCCAAACCCAAACCCTAACCCTAAACCTAACCCTAACCCAATGCCTAACCCTAACCCTAAACCTAACCCAGACCCTAAACCTAAACGTAAGCCAAACCCAAACCCTAACCCTAACCCTAGGGTCTAACACCAAACCTAACCCAAACCCAAACCCTAACCCTAACCCGAACCCTAACCCAAACACAAACCCAAACCTAAACCTAACCTTAACCCTATACCTAACCCTAACCCTAACCCAAACCCTAACCCTATCACTAAACCTAACCCTAAAACTAAATCAAACCCTAACCCTAACACTAACCCTAACCTAATCCTAAACCAAACCCAAACCCTAAGCCTAACCCTAGTACTAACCCTAACCCTATCCCAAACCCAAACCCTAATTATAAACCTAATGCTAATCCTAACCCTAACCCAAACCCTAACCCTAAACCTAACCATAACAGTCATCCTAACCCTAACCCTAACGCTAACCATAACCCAAACCTTAACCCTATCACTAGCCCTAACCCTAACCTAATCCAAATACTTACTCTTACCCTAACCCTAACCCTAACATTAACTCTAACCCAAACCAATCCATAACCCTAACCCTCACCCTAACCCTAACCCTAACCCTAACCCAAACCCAAAACCTAACCCTAACCCTAACCCTAACCCTAACACTAACCCAAACCCAAATCATAATCCTAAACCTAACCCTAACCCTAACCCAAAGCTAACCCTAACACTCAACCTAACCCTAACCTAAACCAAACCCAAACGCTAACCCTAAGCATAACCCTAACCCTAACGCCTAACCCCTAACCCTAACCCTAACCCTAACAAAAACCTTAAAACTAACCATAACCATAACCCAAACCCTAACCCTAAACGTAATCCTAAACCTATCCCAACCCAAACCCTAAACCTAACGCTAACCCTAACCCAAATCCTAACCCTAACCCAAACCCTAACCATAAGACAAACCCTAACCCTACCCCAAACATTAACCCTAACACTAACCCTAACCCTAACCCTAAACCTAACCCAACCCGCAACCTTAACCCTAACTCTTACCCTAACCCTAACAAAAACCCTTACCCTAACCCTAACCCTAACCCAAACCATAACCCTAACCCGAACCCTCACCCTAACCCTAACCCTAATCCTAACCCTAACAATAACCCTAACACTAACACTAACCC